>NDGM011231561.1:0-10336 GCA_002564305.1 Octomys mimax | reverse complement strand
AGAGAGAGAGAGAGAGAGAGAGAGAGAGAGAGAGAGAGAGACAGAGACAGACAGACAGACAGAGAGACAGAGAGACAGAGAGACAGAGAGAGAGAGACAGAGAGACAGAGACAGAGAGACAGAGACAAAGAGACAGAGACAGAGGAGAGCGAATCCCTGTAGTAATCCTATCATCTAAATAACACTTGTGGGGCCGGGGAGATAGCTCAATAGAATAAGCGCTTCCCTGGCAAGTGCAAGGGCATGAGTTCCATCTGCAGTTCTGCCAAAAAAATAAAAATAAAAAAAAATAATTCTTGCACTCTTGATAAAAACTTTTAAACTTCTGATAAACATACCTTTTATTTTGTTTGCATAAATACATACACAGAATTTCACATAAATAGTATTGTGCATAAATAGTAGTTTTTCTTCTGCCCCTATAATATGTATTGAGAAAATTCCGCATCAGTACATACTTAATACTTTTCTGCTAGTACATAACAGTCTATTCTATGGATATACTATAAATTATTTAAGTAGAGCCCTTTGATGTAAATTTAGGTTATTCTTTTTCTTGTTTCTATATTAACAGTGCAGCAACACATGCCTTGTTCATACATCCATTGTGATCATTGTTTTTATATATAAACCTGATAGGGCTAAGGGAGTCCTGATGGCTGGTAAAATATTATTTCTAGGTGTTCCCAGGAGGGTGTTTCCAGAAGATAGGAGGATTTGAATAAGCACACTGAATAAAATCCTCTTCACCCATGTGGGTGCATGTCATCTAGTCTGTTGAGAGGGCAGATAGAGCAAAAAAGGTGGAAGAAAGAGTAATTGCGTGTCTTCTTGGGCTGTGAGGTTCATCTTCTTCTTCCTGTGGACTTTAGGTTTTCTGGTTCTTGAGCTTTCATTCCCTGGGACTTAGGCTGTCACCCTGGGAAGCTCCCAGGTTCCCTGTTTCTCCAGCTCCCAGGGCGTAGACTCTCGCGGCCTTCTCAGCCTCCTCAGTCATGTGAGACAGTTCTCATTACGAGGCTCTTGCTGCTCATCTCTGTGTATCCCATTGGTTCTGTCTCTCTGGAAAACCTTGTGGTCATCTTGCTCCTCTGTGGGTGTATCTGTAGAATAAATTTCTAGAATCAAATTTGCTAGGTCAAAAGCTATGGGTGTTTGTAATTCTGATATGTATTGACACATTTCTCATCATAGAGATTATATTAATTTATTCCCTGATGAATAATGTATGAAAGTTCCCCCCCTTGATATGATCAAACTTCCTAATTCTTGCCATGCTGATAAGGTGAAAGTGGCATTGCGTGATATTTTAAGGAGCATCTCCCTTTTGTAGAGAGCTCACATAAGTTTTTACATGAAAGAGTTCTTTGTTATATTGTTCTTTCACAGAAAAGCCTCCTTACAGATTTTTAAAAAGGTTTTCTATAGTTTTATTATCAAATATCTACTACACAAACAACGAACAAGAAAGAGAAAACATCTGGGGAGTGTATCACTGGAATGTCAGTGTGCATGGTCAAAAACATGGCCTTTGGGAGCACCTAGTTTCAGCTCTAATGCTGATTAGAAGTGGCCCTGGGGTAGGTACTCCACTTTTGTCATTTCAGTCTTTGCATTTGTACAGCTGGATGATGGCAGTACCTGCTTCATACAGTTAAGGGGATTGAAGAAAGTAATACTTGATAAACATGTAAAATAAAGCCTAGCTCATAATAAGCCCTATGCTTATGAAGCAGAATAAAATCTTGAAGTAACTGGGTTAGTTTCTCCACGAGTCTGTCAGATCCTTATCCCCACACACCTTCTAGATCTGCTGCAGTAGGTGTGGGCACACAGTTCTGTGTCTTTTTCCTTCTTTCATGTACACTGATGTAGTGTCCAAAATTACTGTATAACTTATAGAGATTGCCTAAAAGAAGCTAGACTAACTGTGTAACAGTGAGGGTATAATTTAAAATATTTTATTTATTTATTTATTTAGTGACTCCAGGGATCAAACTCTAACCTTGCGCTTGCCAAGCAAGCACTTAATCCACTGAGCCATTTCCCTGGTCCCTAAAATATTTTAATAGGCATTTTTAAGTTGGTCTCATGGACTGATTCAGCATCATCACTCTTGCCCTGTGGACATCAGTTTCCAAACCCATACCCCAGCTATGAGGAAGACAGCGGCATCACCCTCTAGCAACCCATCCTCAACGGCCGTTTAAAGCATTATCCTTAGGTACACCGAGGGAAGGTGCCTTCCAGACTGATCTCCACTAGCCACAGAATGGGTTGGCTTTTGCTGGAAATACATCTGGTAGCTGAAACAAACTACCAAAGCTTTTCTCTGACTTCCCATTGCAATTTGGTCTGAGAGCCTTAGGAAACAACTGCACTTTATTTTTGCTGAAGTCTTTTCTTTGCAGTACATTCTGTAATCATTATGAGTCTTGTAAAAAGACAAACAACTGATGGTCTTTCTAGCAAAATCAGACGTTTGCTGGTTCCATCACTTGTCGGCATCAGCTCTTTTTCTGATAATGATGGGGACAAACTCTCCTTTGATCAGCACCCCTTCAGCCTGCTTCTTGAGGACTGCACATGGAGACAGTAGGAACCCACTGGCTTAGCTTCTCAGCACTTGGGGATTAAGGGACCCCATCCAGCCAGAGATAAGGTGAAACTTCTTGAGATTTTCAGGTGTCCTGAGCATCTGATATCATCTGGTTGAAATCCCAGAGGGATAAAATATTGGCAATTCACATGGTTTTACCAATTTTTAAGTACCAGGTTGCATATTAGGGATGTATAATGAGTTAATGCAGTGCAGCCCCTGGACTTGTGTAGCTCCTGTGTCAGTGTAGCTCACTTCAGAAGCAGATGTTTCTAAGACAGCGTGGTCAGTACCACAACAGAAGGAAGCTTCTCGATCAAAGCTTCTCCCAGAGCATTCACATGGGAAAGACGTTGGTACAAAGTGGTGGTAGGCAGGGAGTCAGGACCATTTGACCAAGAAATACAGAAGAGAAATAGAAAGTGGAGTTTGTGTGTAGCGAAATAAAAAGGGGAGTTTGGTGTTTCTGGAACAGGAAAGACTTCATGAATAGAAGTTAAGGAGGTAGACAACAAGTGGGACCTGTTAGTTCTCCAAAGGACAGTGATGTGTCCCAGAGGTCATGTTGCTTCTCTGTGGCCAGCCACACACAGATGGCCTTCCACTGTGTAGTCAGTCTTTTGAGTGTGCCTAGAGTGGTGCACGATCACCAGCTCACTTTTCCTATCTAGAAAATGTGTGAAAGAGATGAGGTTTCCACAAGCTTCATAAAGGCAGGTCCAGTTGCCTTTGGAGTTAGGGGAGGAGTTGAGGTCGAAGACGTGCAGGCTATAAGAGCTATCATTTCCAAGTAGCTCCAAACCTTTACTGTGGAGGAAGTTGAATCATTTGTGCATTTTGATATCAAATTTGACTTTTTGTGCTGATTGAAAAACTACGCAGAAGTAAGAGATTGGGACATGTGAGTAAAGACCACAAACTGGCATATCCAGTTCTGTCCTCACATAAAATGGAGCGTGAGATGAGAGGACTGACATTTGCATCCTGCCACTGGTCAGTTTCCTTCCCATGTTGGAGCCTTTTGCTGAGCCAGGTGACAGCCATTGGTGATGATCCCACCCGAGTGCTGAGCACAGGTGACAAAGCTGTGGCTGGGAGGAAAACTGGCTGCGTTGGTCATGTACAGCTTATACTGCACTTAATGAGCAATAGAAGGGACTCAAGAGATATCAAATTATCTGCCTTTTGCTCCCCTACTGATTTGTTTAACATAATACCCAACCGAGAAGCAAAATGATTTTGTTCATGTTTCTAAGAAACAGTGGAGACAAAACAAACAAATAACCAAGGAAACAACCAAGTCTAAGTCCACAGTGACCTCTCACAAAGCTCTTCCTTAATTTCCCATCCTCTTCATCATTCTCTGTCACTTCATGGCATTCCTCTCTCCCCACAGCCTGGGGCAGATTTTCTATGCCTTTTACTCACCCCTGTTTCATATTCCTTTTTTATCATCTTACTCTGTCATTCTTACTTTTGAAGGATTGTAGGACAGGTCAGGAGGAATTAAAGTTTTATTTAGAAGACACTCTGTGCTGGAATAATTGTGTCCCATTACCAAAATACCAAAAATATTTGTATATTGAAACCCTGAAACTTATAGCTCAATATTTAAAGACAGGGTTTTTATGGAGATAATTAAGTTAAAATGAGGTCATTAGCATGGGCACTAATCAAATACGATGGTTTCCTATAAGAAGAGAAAGGTTTTGATTTTTTTTCTTTTCTTTTTGAGGCAGGGTCTTGCTATGTAGCTCAGGCTGGTCTTGAGCTCACTAGGTAGCCTAGGCTTGCTGAAGATCCTCTTGCCTCAGTTTTCCAAGTGCTAGGACTGTAGGCATGTGCCACCATGCCCAGCCTGGGAGAGAAAGTTTTGATGGACACACCTACAGGGAAGACACTGTAAAGATATAATGAAAACCTGGCCAGCTACAAGCCAAAGAAAGAAACTTGAGAAGAAATCACCATACCAAGAGCTTGGTCCTAGATTTCTGACCTCTGCAACAGTGAGAAAATTAATTTCTGTTGTGTGGATCACCCAGTTTGTGGCATTTTGTTCAAAATCTTGGGAAATAAAATTTTTTGAAGGGAGAGTCATGAACATTTGCCCTTACTGCCCGTGCCACCCCACTCTAACAGCCTCAAATTTAAACCCAAATGGAAGCCCCGCATTGCAGGTGCTTTGATTGCTTTGGTCACAAGGCACTGTTGATGCCCTTCACAGCTTATTGGAAGATTACAAGAAAACATTACTGTGAATGGGAGAGGCCCACAGGAGGATTTGGGGCAGATAAAAATGTGATGGATCTGACTCTAGGGTGGATCGTGCAAGCACCAGTACTGGCTGGCCGACTGGCTGACTGGCTGGGGTTGAAGAAAGGCAAGACTGGAGTGGAGGACCACTGAAATCTTTTCTATGCAGCAACAGCAGCATCAAGGATGGACAGTTGGATGAATACTTAGATATGGAAAAAAATAATATTGTTTAATAGAATGAGCTGAAGAGAGAGTAGAGATGCGTGACTACCATCTTTCTGGCTTGAGTATCTGTGTATATGCTGGCACAAGCCCACTGAAAGCAGCTCCAGGAGGATGTGCTTATTACTACACCATCTCTTTCTAGAAAGAACTTAATTTCAGTTTCAGGGATGCTGGTCATACCACAGGAAAGGTAAGTAGATGAAGACGGTGAAGCAAAACCCCTGACAAGAGCAGGAAAGAAAAGATGAAGCCAAGAGCAAGTATCACACAAAGCCTCACCTTCAATTCCACAAAATTGACTTTTGTTTAGGCCAATGAATGACATCATTTACACTTGTCAGTTCCATCAATGTTGTCCATCTCTTCCAAGGATCTGGAATCTGCAAATTCTAAAATGGTGAAAATCTGGTTGTTAGGTTCGGGAAGTTGGAAGTGCTAGGAATCTAGGAAGAAATAGAGTGATTTAATATTTGGAGAATATTCAACACTTGGAGACTCTACAGATGGAGGCAAAACTGTGTCCTCCCTGACTGGTCCTCGCAGAGAGTGGGCCCTGGCCACTGAACGCAGAGATCATCTGTGGAGGTGGAGTGTCTGCACTTTCATGGGACAGTGTCAAATCCTTTCATTTGAGAAAATGACATGGATGTGTCATATGCCTTCTGAGATGCCACTTGACTGATTGACAGAAGTTGCTGTTACAGCCTTGCAAATGTACAAGACACATAAGCACTATGGCAGCTTAGATCTTGTGGCTGCCATTCCCAAGTACCCCCTCCACTTCAGAATGGAGACTGAATGTATCCCCACCCATTTCTGTGCCACAGCTGTGCAGTAGGTCCAGCTCACTGATTGCATAGTCATGGGTTGAAAAGGGAATGGTTGTCCCTAAACTCTGTTGTCCTAAAGCTCTGGAAAGTCTCCCATTTGCCAAGTGACAAGGGGAAGCAAGTGGAGTGTTCAACAGGTTTGAACTCCTGCTGGTGGTGGAGTGCTTTCCTCTATGGAGAAAGCCTTTGTAGGGGCTTAAAATATGAGCTCTGTGGAACAGCTCTTGGCGTTCTTCTTGCTACACCCTGCTAGGCACAGAGCTGGCTGACTTGCTGGTCTTTGCAGCTCCTGAGAGAGCTGTGTGTGCACAGACACACACATGCACACTTGCATGTGTGTGCTCTGCATTGCTCTCTGCAGTGCCTGCAGAATGTTGCAGCCTGCTCACACCTCTATGTAGTCAGAAAGTCACCCAGATTTCCCCTTTGGAAAGTCCTTCTACTTTCATTCCAGTGGTAGAAACATGACACAAATCACTGCCTTCCACCTTCCTGCCTTCTGTGAGTAGTTCAGGGATGGGAACATGACAGGCCAAACAGAATGATCCTGGCAGTTTTGATGAAACTCTAGGGAAAAGATGTTTTCATTTCTCCTGGGGCCACCAACCTAGTGCAATCCTAGCCTGGAGCACCTGGGCATCTTTTACTACCACATGTAGATAGCACACCTAACCATGGGACCAAAAACAGAAATTAAGGCTTAAAATGCAGGAAAAGATAGTTTATATGCAGCTGTAATGTACACCAAGCCAAATGCATGTCGATTTCCTACTGCTATATATCAACAAGTTGACTACTGTCTTTCTGTTATATTGATTTTATTTCTGTTACTTGTAACTATGAGTCTTATTTAAGATAGTCTCTCAAGTCCCTGTGCTTGGTGATCTGCAGACAAGAGTGACTATATGGCTTGATTCTGTTCCCCAAAGGGTTACGTGTTACAAACCCAGTCCCCATTTTGGTAGCATTGAAGTTGTAAAATCTCTATGAGGTGAGGTCTAGTGGAAGGTTATTAATTAGGTCATGGGCTTCCCCCAGGAAGGTATTAATGGTGGTCTCTTAAAGTGAGTGCCCACAAAAATAAGTTGTTATAATGTGGATTTTGCTAATCTCTGACTTGCTGTCTCACTATGTGTTGTGGTTTAGTCTAGAACACCCCCCAAAAGGCTCGTGTGCTCAGAGGCTGGGCTTTTGGAAGGTGGTTGGATTCTGAGGGTGCTGCACATAGCAGTGGAATGTGCTCTTAGGACCTAGCCTGGCCAGAAGAGGCAGGGGGTGACTTGAAGGGTCTGTCCCCCTGGCCCTTCTCTCTCTGCCTCCTGGCCACCACTGTGGGAGCAGTTTCCCTCCACCATGCTGTTCTACTGTGCTGCTTTTTCCCCTTGGAATCAGCCAACTATGGATTGAATTTTCTAAAAGCTGAGCCAGGATAAACCTCTTCTTCCTTACATTGTGGGTGTTGAGAATATTTTGTTCCAGTAATAAGAAAGTAATTCTCTCTTGCACATGTATCCCTGCCACTGTATACTGTCAAATATGAAGCCTTCACAGGACTAAGCAGATGCTGGTGCCATGCTTTTAGAACTCCAGAGCTGTGAACTAAATATACCTTTTTTCTTTGTAAAACACCTGGCTTCAGGTTTTATCTTATAGTAACCAAAAAAGAAAAAAATAAAAAAAACCTCACACAGGATCTAATTGTTTATTGGCAGTGCTATGGTGTGGGAAATGTCTTTTCTGTATGAGTGTGTTCTTCTTTTTTCCTTCAGCACATACAGAGCAAGAGTATTGACTTCAAAATCAGGGATAGATGGGCATAAATCTTGGCCTAGCCAAGGTATGTGGTCCTATATAAGTGATTAACTTCTACGAATCTCAGCTTCCTCATCTACAATGTGAAGAACCCAACTTGACAGGTTACCTATAACCACGAAAATAGTGTTAGTGAATGGCTATGTTTTTTTTTTTTTCAGCATTCCCACGCAGGAAACATCAGAATAATTTATTTGTTTTAAATCAAATTAAATCTGGCTCTAGACTCCTATGAACTAGAGTACTGAGAAGTTCAATAACAGATATATTTAGGGGAATTCCAGACCAGTTCCTGAACACGTGTTCAATCTAAGGAACTTATCTTGTGATTTAAAAATCAAGGAGGATCGCGGACTGTATCCCGTGGGGGCCACTGGAGCTACTGCTGCTCCTCCCACCCCACAGTGCTGTGGCACTTTGCCCACTTTGCTGCCTGCCTTTGTCTTCCTCTAAGAGTGGAGACTGCTCTTTATTTTCCTGTGTGTTCTCCTTGCTAGAAGTATGGCCAGTGCTGTCTGAGCCTTGGCACCTTATCCAACCGCTGAGGCACCTCACAGAGATGCTGTGTGTTCAGGCAGAGCATTCGTTCTCCTCATGAAAACCCAACTTTGCACAGCCTTGTCTCTCTCCTGAGCCAAGGCCTGTGCCTCTGCTCACCCTCCCTCTCAGGCCCATCTTCTCTCCTGTGCACGAGCGGCTGCCTCCTGATCCAAGTGCAGGCGAGGATGCGCTGGACATGTCATAGCTTATCTTTTGAACCTGTTAACAATGATTGTCACCTTCACTGGCTTGAAAGAGATGTAGGAGATCAGTGAAGGACATTTCTGGATGCATCTTCCTGAGCCGTGTGGTCATGGCCTTGAGAGCCACATCTAATCCCTGCTGCTTCTCCTCTGTGGCTGCTCCTCTGTGTCCTGCTTCCTGCTGCCACAGGGGAGCACCTCGGCCCCACCGTACTTTCCCGCCATGGTGTTCCTGCCTTGGCCAACCAAGGACTGAAACTCCTGAAGTGGTGAGCCAAAATAACCTCTCTTCCCTCATGTGGTAGAAGGCAGGCACTATGTCTGCACCACACAGCCAGTGCAGACTCTTTAGTGGAGACTCTAGATGTTCCCCCTATCAACTTTTTCCCTCTTTCATGCACAGGGAATTTTTAGCTTCACAGGAAATGCTTAGAATAAAGCTGACATTTAGCATCCTGCTTCGCAGCTGTGGATAACCAGGCAGTTGCATACTGGCCAAAGGGATCTAAACGGAAAGGGTGGGCGGCAGCTTGCAAGAGCCTCCTTGAAGGCACAGCTCATACCTTCCCTTTGTCCCATTTGTCTTCCTCTCACCCTTCTGCCTGGGAGGCAGATGCTGCCATCTTGGACCCAGGACATGATGGCCATATCTTAAAAGATACCAGAATATGCAGTGGTAATGGTGGTAACTGAGTGCTCAGTGACAAGGAAAGACAGAGAAGAATGAAAGAAAGCTCTTGTTGCTTGGCCCAGTGTCACGATGCCTTACCATCAATGGGACGAATTGAAGGACCAAGGTAATCGGGCAAGTCCAGCAGAACCCAGGAACAGCCAGAGCTTGAGTGCTTGGTGACCTCACCCTCTGGGGCCTGCACCCCCAGACTTCTTATAATGAGAGATGAAATATTTCCCCTCTGTTGAAATTACTCTTGTTGGACATTTATTACATTAAATACTCTAACACAGTCCCAGAGCACCAAATGGCTTACTTGTCTTTTTAAGACAAAGACAGGAGGATTTGCTCCTGATCTTTGGAGCCTCTTTAGCAACAAGAACAAACATAGATACATCTGTAAATTACCCCCTATATGTAAAAAGCACAGCATGGAAACTGACACATTTAAGCAGTCAGTGAAAGGTAGCTATTTTTCTTTTCCTTATTAGCATAATGCCTCAATAAACGTTAGCTCAGATCCTATCTCCTTGAGTATCTTTCTTGTTGCTGCTGAGTTTCTCGGTACCTATCCATGCATCTCCCTTTTCCCTTATTAAGCCTGGCTCTTGAAAAGACTGTCAGCTTGCTCTCAATGAGGTGTCAGTGATAGATAAAACTTAAGAATGACCTCATTCCCCAAACACTATCAGTTTACCAGTGAGATTTACGTTTAATAGAGGATTAAAGCCTTAAGCCGAAGGAATGAATCTTTAATGGTGAAAATTGAGGCACGGGAAAGCTTATGAAAAACCAATACTGGAGGGGAAGTTCTCCCTGATGATCTTGATTTTTCTCAGAGGTTCTCATAAAGTTTTCCAAATTCTTCCAGATTAAAAAGCATCGCGCAGTACAGCCCTTCTCAATTAGCAGTTGGCAAACAGCAGATTGTTGATGAAGCTTTGTGGATCTGAACATGAGTGGGAGAGGGAACTGTGAAATCAGAAGCAAGAGAGAGGGTGCAACAGCTCCAGAGGGAGCTGTCTGTCGAGTGGGTGAGCCGGCTGCCGGAGCGTGGGGATGGAGCTTCCCCGGGGGGTGGGGGCCTGTGCAGCTGCATTGGCTTCAGATGCATCATTTTGAGACACTGAGGTTGTGTTTAGGTGGTGAGAGGCGTGCTGTCTCAGGTTATTTTTTTTCACTTACCCATCCCCCCATC
>NDGM011231560.1:1173-12438 GCA_002564305.1 Octomys mimax | reverse complement strand
GTGGGCTGAGCTGGCCACACACACACACACACACACACACAAATAAATAAATAAATAATTTTTAAAAAAGAATCAGTGGGGGTTACTATAAAGAAAGAGATCTAGAATTATAACTTGAACACAAAGACAAACAAAATATTGACATACAATAAATATATACAAAGTACAGCAGCTGTACGATTAGTGATAGAAAGCAATTCAAAGATGATATAAAGTTAACTAAATATTTTAAAATTATAAGGCTTAATTTGATATCAGTAAAGATGGATTGGGTGGGGAACAGAACAATGAAAGAACTAAAATTTGAAAAAAAAAAAAAGAGGCTAATGAGACAAAGTATCCTAATAAGGAATAATAGAATATTAATAAAATTAGACAAAAATAATAGAAAAGAGTGAACAGGAAAAAGAAAAAATAATAAAACAGTGATAAAGAAAAGAGAAAAAAACAAAAAACCACAAAAACTAATGAAGAAAGGGCAGGCCAGATAGCTCAGCTGATTAAAGCACCTGTCTAGGCAGACACAGGGGCCAGGGTTTTGATCTCCAGCCTGCTGTGCTGTCCCACCCCTGGGTTGTACTGAGATGGAGATGAAGACCGGGCATAGCAGTGCATGCCTATAATCCCAGTGCTTGGGAGGCTGAAAACAGGAGAATCACTGAGTCTGATCTGTGTAGTGAGACCCTGTAGACCCTGTACTAAATACATAAAAAAAAAACTAATGAAGAAAAAAAAAGGAAATAGATGACCCCATATCCCTCTTTTTAAATGTAGACTAATTTCCAGATTCTGTAATATTGAGCTCTATTAGATATGGTCTGAGGGATATTGAGTCATTGCTAAGATCTATTTTGTTTCCACATTGACATTTTTGTGAGTGAAAGCTGTATTCTGCCCTGCATTTCCAGGTGTGTGTGTGTGTGTGTGTGTGTGTGTGTGTGTGTGTATGTGTATGGTCAGTCAGTGATTTTTGCCCTAGTGCTATAGTTACTCTGGCAGTTCCAGTTTCTGTTGCCCCAAACCACATATTTCTTTATTGCACATGGATTTGTGAGGTGCCCTTCACTGCCCATTCCAGAGTTTACTCTGTTCATATGCCTTAGGTTGTGGCACCCTTCCAAGCTGAACCATAACCGTGCTGAGGTTCATAGAAGGAAAAAGCAGTGTAGGCTATGGGATAGAGGCTCAAGCAGACCACTGGAGTTAATGCCAGTGCTTTCAGACCAATTCTCTTCTGAAAGCCACACAACCAGACTGGGTTCTCACCAATGAGAGTAGGACCACTACATCCTTCTTGGCCTAGTGTAAACTTCTCAAGGGTCAGATCAATGTCCAGCCTATACCCTCTCCATGACTATTTCTTATGGCTGTCTCCCACCTGTCACTATGGTAGGAAACTCTGAAGTGTTGTTCTGTAGTTGTTTTATAGATCAGTCTTAAACAATTAGCCCCTTTTCAGAATGACTCCTCATTGAATCTCTGATATAGCCATTGTAGCCCTGGGTTTCTTCTCCAACTCCAGCCAATCTTGAGGAAGGAGTCAATTTCAGAGTAAAACCCTAAGTTGTTTTTTGTAGTTTACAATAGTTGTGGGCTTTTATTGGGACCAGCACTATTGGCCTAGTCTGGAGTTTCTCCTGAGGCTGGAAAAACACTCAAACAAGAATAATATTACATGGCACACAGAAATTACATAAAATTTAATTTTGTTTACAGAGTCAAAGTTTCATTAGAACAAAGTATACTTACTCATTCACATATCAACTGGTTTCTTTAGCACTACAGTGGCAGAATTAAGTAGTTCCAAGAGAGATCACATGACCTGCAAAGCCCGAAATACCTATTATAAGACCCTTTAAGGAAATTTTGCCTTCTTCTGTTCTACATAGGCACCTTGGTTTTGAAGTTAGGGTAGAAGGAAAAATGGGCAAAATATCAAGCATTGTACTAGATGCTTGGTGTTGATTAAGCTTTTTACTGTCCCTCCTCCAAATTGAGGGGTCACATTATTTCATCTTACAGAGCAGGAAAATCATTGTATCCAAGGTCACATAGTTAATAATTGGAAGGAATGTGTTATGAATATGTCCTGTGTGGTGTCTGCAAGTACCTTGGACAGTATATCCTCCAGAGTCTGAATTTTCTTCTCCTTGATTGAGTAATTTGGTTAGAAAATACCACATGTGTTTTAACTTCTGACCTGAGGTGACATTTCTTAACCATGTTATATGAAAAGGCCAGGATTCCTCTGTCCCTGTTGTGTTTAAGTTCTTGATATTAGAATAACTTTCTGGGCTGTGAGTGTTTTTCCCAAAAGTGGGCACATTTACTTGGATTCTCAGCTGTCTTGGTCCAGGGAATTCTCATGGTAGCTTCCTTGATGCTTGCCTATCCTCCTTCTCCAATCCATTCTGAGCCCACAGTGTGTCCTCACAGCTGGAGTTGAAAGCCTGATGCTTCGTGTGGGGATCATTTTCCCATGAAGCTTGGGAAAACCATTTGAAAACATATTCTGTTGGTCTTTGATTCATCCTTGTTGTTCAGGCTTACAAGGAATGGAAGATTATATCTTCGTTCACACCTTCAGCCTCTGACACCAGAGTTGGAAACCGGCCACTGATTGAAGTGCCTCTGGAGAAGCTGAGCTCTCAGGCTCGGTCCCTCACAGTGAATCCAGAAATGTACAAGGTAAAATTCTACCATTTGTCCACTCATTTATTTGATATGGACCTGGTAAACAAGATATTGAAGAGAAGATGAAAATTAGAGCTTTGCCTTTGGCTGGTCTTTATATCAACAGAAGAGAAAGAAGTATAGCAAACAAAAATATCATTGTTGGAAAACTCCCTTTTTTCGGCAGAGAACTGGGCTTGATGAGTGGGATGCTGTTTGAAAGTGGAAGGGGAAGGATAGTACCTTCTTTTTACCTTTGGAACTCAGTGATAGTCAAAATTTTATGCCATCTTGAAATAGGTCTTGAGTAGTCTAGTCTTAATTATAGTAGACATATATGACTAGTTTAATTTTTAAAAATAAGTCACAATAATTGTGTAAAATGAACCATTGGAGTAAAATTAGTGAAAGATACACTATCTTTGTAACTTCTGGTAAAGCTATGATTATTTCAAACTTAAATTTTAAAACAATTATGGCAGATGCAGATGGGTAACACTTACTTGCCTTTTTGGAGGGAAAGTGGTAGAATTTGTTATAACCTCATTAGAGTCTCATTTATTTGTTCTATACCTACTGAGCACCCGGTGTCTTCTTCATATCTGTGCTATACTTTCTAAAATTTGACTTTTGCAGTTTTCCAAAATCAGAGCAAGGCTAATAAAGTATCATGCTATAACTGTGGGCAAAAGGCTTATAATTTTGCCCACAGGGGATTGAACTGGGATCGAACTCAGAATGTGCACTTGGCAGGAAGGCACTTATGCCGCTGAGCTATATCCCCAGCCCTAGGCTCACCATCTTTGTTCTCAACTTATCCTTAGCTTCTTAATGGAGAACTGAAACAGCTGTATACTGCTATCACAAGGGCTCGAGTGAACCTCTGGATCTTTGATGAAAACCTGGAGAAACGAGCTCCTGCTTTCAAATATTTCATTAGAAGAGGTTTTGTCCAAGTTGTGAAGACGGATGAAAATAAAGGTAATATTTCATTAAATTATTCCTATAGTAGGAGAAAGCATGTTTCTCTCAGTTATTCTTATGGTAAGGTATAAAGAGTACACTTTGTTATTTTGTCTTTTGTGGTGCTGGGGATTGAACCCAAGTCTCATGAATGCTACCACTGAGCTATACTCTCAGACCAGGGAATAGTCTTTTGAAAGGATTTCTCTTTCTTTGCACAGTCTTGTGAGAAATGACTATTCTTGCTGGTTTGTTAAGCTGTATGGGAAGGGTGGGTTGTAGTGGAGTGGGAGGGTTAACTCCTTTGGAGAAGATTTATTTTTTACTTATTCTTTAAACTGTGTTTTGAACAAAGGTTAGGAAGGATATAAATTGCTATGAAATTTTTGGTAGTTGATTTGCAGTTCCTATGAAAATGAAGATAGCACAGTCCAATTTGTATGAAACTAAAATCAACCTGAGTGTCCAGTAGAGAAAAGCATAAATGTATGTCTTTCAGTGGAATAACATGCAACCATTAAAGAGCAGATGGATTTCCATTTAAGGCTGTAGAAAGATGTTCAAAACATACCCAATTTAAAAAAGCAAACTTTACCACAATATAGATATTTTAAACAACTTTATATTATACAATTATAAAATATATATTTATAAACCAAAATAAAATGTTTGTCTGTGTTATATGTTTTATATATACAAATATCTATTTAAGTGTATTTACCAAAGATAATTCAATTCCTGTGTTTGTATATCAAGAATTAAGTTTGTAATAATTTGATAATGAGGGATAATAGGTTGTCTGAATCTGGTTCTTAAATTTCACAAAATAATGACCAAAGATTCTAGAAGTAAGAAATTAATGAGAATCTGTATCCATTCATTTCATTATTGTGGGTAACATAGGTTTATATAGGGAGAGTTTAGAGATACAATAAGTATTACCTATAACATATTCTGATTCACACTATTTGTTGTCTTACCTCTGGCACTTGGATTGGCAGGTATGAAGTTGTTGAGTAAATATGGACACCTTTTTCTTTCACCTTTATGCCTTCTGTGCTTTTCATAGAGTTTACAAAATGATAATTGTCATATTTTTTGCATAATTTATTATCTAATTTTAAAAAAATGAAGTGAAGATCTGAAGGTTAGTTATTGAGATAACTCCTCCACGCTTCCCAGGGCAGTAATAGCACACATAGAGTTAGATTTTTGATGACTGTAATTCTTTTAACCATCGGAAGAAACCTTAGTGCTGTTTCAATTTGCATTTCCCCAATGGCCAAAACTGTTGAACATGTTTTCATATGTTTATTGGCCATTTGTACTTCTTTTTCTGAGATATGCCTTTCATTTCACTTGCCCATTTCTGACTTTGTCTTTTTTTTAGGGGGTATAATTTTTTTGAATTGTTTTTATATGCTACATATTACTCTTTTGTCTGAGGAATAGCTGGCAAAAAATTTTCCCCATTCTGTAAATTGTTTCTCTGGTCTATTTTTCCTTTGCTGTGCAGATTTTTAATTTGGTATGATTCCATTTATTGACTCTCACTATTATTTCTTGTACAATTGAAATTCTGTTCAGAAAGTCCTTGCTAACCTCAATGTCTTCAAGGTTTTGCCTATTTAATCTTCAAGTATGTTAATTGTTTCAATTTTAATATGTAGCTCAAAGGGCCAGCCAAATAGCTCAGTGAATTAAAGCACCTGCAAGCAGGTGCAGGGGCCAGGGGTTTGATTTCCAGACCTGCTGTGCTGGCCCTGCCCCTGGGCCATGCTAAGATAGCAGTTATGACTGGGCATGGTGGTAGGTGCCTGGAATCCCAGCACTTGGGAGGCTGTAAACAGGCATATCACTATGAGTCTGATCTAGTAGTGTGATCCTGAACACCCTGTAGACCCTTCCCTAAAAAATACAAAAACAAACAAACAAAAAAATGTAGCCCTTTGATCAATTTGGGTCATAGTTTAGTACATGATGAGAGGTCTGGATCCAGCTTGAGTCTTCTGAATAGGGATAACACATTTTCCCAGCACCATTCGCTGAAGAAGCTATCTTCCAATATATATTTTTGGCCTCTTTGTCAAAGATCAAATATCGGAATGTGTTTGGAATTTCTTCTGCATCTCCTGTTCTACTTCATTGATCTACATGTCTGCTTTGTACTGGTATCATGCAATTTTAGTACTAGCCTTGTAGTATAATTTGTAATATTGTGATGCTTCTTGCTTTGCTCCTGTTGTCTAAGATTGCTTTTGCTATTTTGAGTTTTCTGGCATATGAATTTTAGGGTTGTTTTCTCTAATTCTGTGAGGAATGCTATAGATATTTTGATTGGAATTGCATTAAATCTATATGTCGATTTTTGAAGAATGGCCATTTTGACAATATGAGTTCTGCTTATCCAGGACTAGGGGATGTGTTCCATTTTCATTTTCTGGATGCATTTGGTGTCCTCTTCAATCTCCTTTTCAGAGTTTTTCAGAGTGCTGTAGTTTCATTGTAGAGGTCTTCTACCTCCATGGTTAAGTTAATTGCTAGATATTTAATTTTCTTGATGCTATTGTAAATGGTATTATTTTCCTAATTTCTTTCTCAGTGAGTTCATTATTGTTGTACAAGAATGCTATTGATTTTTGTGTGTTTATTTTGTATGTTGATACTTTGCTGAATTTATTAATTCTAGGGTATTTTTGATGGAAATTTTTGTATCTTCTGTATAGATGATTATGTCATCTGCTAATAATGATAATTAGACTTTTTACTTTCATATATGTATTTTTTTTTCTTCCTTGATTGTTCTGGATAATGTTCTGAGTACTGATTTGAACAGAAGTGGTGATAGTATCTCTGTCCTGATGTTTAAGGTAAAGCTTTCAGTTTTTCCCCATTTAATATGATATTGGCCTTTTGTTTATCATAAATGACTTTTATTAAATTCAGGTAAGGTTCTTCTGTATTTTCTGCAGGTTTTTTTTTTATCATGGGTAGGTATTAGATTTTGTCAGGTGCCTTTTCTGCATCTATTGATATGATCATGTGTTTTTTATCCTTACTTATTTTTATGTGGTGTATTACCTTTAATTTGTGTATGTTGAGCCATTCTTGAAACTCTTGAGATGAAATCCACTTGGTCATACTATGTTCCTTTTGATGATTTGTTGTATTCTATTTGCCAGTGTCTTCTTTTAGGGAAGATGTATTTTTTGGTTTGGTGCCAAGAACTAAACCCAGGGCTTCCAGCTTGATAAGCAACCATTCTACTGCTGAGCCAAATCCCCAGCCCCACTGGTATCTTCTTAAGAGTCTTTACATCTGTATTCACTAAGGAGATTGGCTTGTGGTTTACTTTTACAGTTGGATCTTGGTCTGGTTTGGGGATCTGAGGGATGCTGTATTCTGGAAATGAGTTTAGAAGTATTTCTTGCCTTAAACTTCATTGAAGAACATAGAAGATATTGGTGTTGTAATATCTTTAAAGATCTTGTAGAATTTAGCAATGAATCCATCAAGTCCTGAAGGTTGTAGGTCTTTTATTACCCCCTCAATTTCATTGCTTATTATTAGATTGTACCAAGTTTTATATCTTCTTGATTAAATTTTGGTAACTCTTATGAGTCTAAGAATCTGCACATTTTTAAATCAAAAATTTTCAATTTATTCAAAAACAAGTTTTCATAATAGCTATCTTCTGAATTTTAATAGTGTCTGTTGTGATTTTTTCCTTTGTCATTTCTAATTGCATTGATGTAAGTCTGTCTTTCTTTTGGTAAGTTAAGTTAATAGTTTATCTATTTTGTTGTATTCTTTCAAAGAACCAGCTTTTAAGTTTGTTGAGCTTTACTTTAGTCTCAATTTCATTAATTTCCACTCAGATGTTTATATTTTCCCTCTTTAAATTCACGTTGTCTGCAAATGAAATAGCAACCCCTGCTTTTTTTTGAGTTTTTGGTCTCATGGAGTATTGTTTTCTATCCTTTGGCTTTCTTTGAATTCCTTTTAAAATTAAGTTTCTTGCATGTAGCATATTGTTGAATTTTGCTATTTTTTAAAATTTTCTTTAAAAAATCTTTTATTTATTTGGTACAGGGTCACACTGTGCAGCACAGATCCTTGGAGTGATCCTGCTGTCTCAGCTTCCCCGGTGCTGGGATTATAGGCGTGTACCACCATGCTTAGTTTTGGGGTAGACATTGTGTGCCTGGGGTTCTGGTGCTATTCTGAATATACAGATACAAAATGATTGTTCATTTTTATCCCCTTTTTTGTTTAGTTTTGTCAGAGAAGGGTATTCCATTGTCATTTAAATATTATAGGTGTGTGAATTCAGCAAAATATTTCAATATAGTCCAGTAGTCCACAACAGTAGCGGGTCATCTGTAGGACTGGCAATCTCAGAAGTTGTTGACCTGAGCCCCCTACAGCTCAGCATATTGATACTACTTTCCTTTTTATACCTCACCTCTATACTTTTCTGCTGGATGGTTAAGACCAAGACAACGCAAGACCTACATAACAAGAAATGTAGCTTTTGTATCTGACAAGGCCAGTCAAATCCCCTCAGGATTTATCCTGAAACCCTGTACCATAGATCCCCTGTCAGTGTTAGCCCTGTGGATGAGCCACAGCCACCGCCTGACCAATTTGCTCTCTGTGAAAGCCTGAGAGAATGCCCTCTCTCCATGTGACTCTTCCTAGGCACACACCACATCACCAATCACCCTCCTCTGTGGCCCCACAGTCTCTCCCATCAGAAAACTACTCCAGGCATGTCCTCTTTGCCTCATTCAGAAGCTGCTGGATTTTTTTTTTTTTTTTTTGGTGGGGGAGGGCTGTCTCAGCCTGCCCTGGGGGTGGGGCTGGCACAGCATGTGGTGCTGGGGATCAAGCAGCTGCTGGATTGATTTCTCATTCTCTTTCTATTTTAAAGAAATCTTTCTTCATGATCACTAAACACAAGCCTGTCTTCTTTATCTGAGATTCTATCCTCTCATTGGCTTATCCTGCTGCAGATACTTTCAATGGAATTGTTATTCTCCTGAATATCTACTTGAATCTGCATTGTAAATTTCATTTCTTTCTTATGCTGAATGTTATTACTACTATAATTTTCTTAAGCTCCTCTATTTGTTTTATTTGTATCTGCTGTAGAGTCATTAAGCATGTTTTTCATTGTGGTCACCATCTTGGCAATAATCTTAAAAATATCTCTGATTTGATTTTTTCCTAGAGCCGCTTTCATTTACTTTGTTGTTACCCCTTCAGAGTGGTCTTTTTTTCTCTTGCAGCTGATTGTCTTTTTTCTTTACCCTATAATCTTTCCTTTGTGCTCCTGGTGTCTCTGTGTGTGTCCTAATTTCCTTCCCTCACAAAGACATCAATCATGTTGAATTAGGGCCCACCTGAAAAGTTTCTTTTTAAGTTAGTTACTTCTTTAAAGACCCTGTCCCCAAATACAGTCATATTCTGATATAAAAGGGTTTAGGACTTCAAAAAATGAATTTTTGGGGAATAAAGTTCAGCCCATAAGTTACAACTGAGTGAAGGCCCAGAGGAAAAAAAAACCTACTTTTTTTTTTATTTTAGACTTTGATGACAGCATGTTTGTTAAGACCTCAACTCCTGAGGAGTGGATTGCACAAGGAGAGTATTATGCCAAGCACCAATGCTGGAAGGTAAGTAAGAGCAGGACCCAGGGTCAGGGATGAGAGTTTCTTGTGGTCACTGGACTTGTCAGGCCTAATGACCAGATTTCCACACTTGCATCTGTTATCTGGACGAGGTGGGAGATAATGGTGCTTGTTGTACTTCTTCTGAAATATCAGGTGAGCCTGAGATGAGAAGAGCTCTTGTGTTGCTTTCCACCGAGTAAATGCAGGCATGATAGCTGTTCTTTTTGGCCAAGTGCCTACCTATGCTGACATGTAAAAGGAGGGTTATAATCCTCTCTTTCCTCTTCTGTACTCCAGGCTTAAACACTTTGCTATTATGATATCATATTTTAAAGCAGTAGCAGAGAAATTACTTGTTTGTGTTTTTAGACTTCAAGAGATAGACTTTACAGCCAATCTGAGTTTAGTGAGCCTGGGGTAAGTTTTATTACCAGATTACACTGACCAACCTCCAGCTTCAAGTCGTTTTAGTGAGCCTGAACAATCATCTTTAATGGGCTTTATAAAATATTGAAACCAGATAAAAGAAAGAGCTCATTTTCCCTACACATTTTAAGGTCTCAGGGGGACTATGACTGGTGTCTGCCATGAGTATTGGTGATGATGTCTTTACTTGCAAATCTCAAAAGCTCTACTAAAAGAGTAATGTTAAATTTTTTTAACCCAATAAGAAGTCTGTTCTTTGGATTCGCAGAATCAACCTGAGCCTAATCCTACTTCATTTCTTCTTTGTATCATCTGCATCTTGTCAGAGATGTTCTGCTTCGTGGTTGCATAATAGCTGTCAAAGCAACTCCAAACATCTTGTTTCCCCCAATAATATCTCAAGTGGAATGAAGAGCAGGCACTTCCTTCTCATGCCTGGTCCACCAGTAGATTTTCTTATGCATCTCATTGTTCAGTATGAGGTCACATCCCTCTCCTAGCACAAAGGATTTTGTTAGGATTTTGTCTCATTTGGTGATTTCCGCTTTTTATAGGAATTAGGTTCCGTCATTAAGCAAGAAAGGAGAAAGCCATAGGTAACCAACAGCGTCTGTCCCCCAACAGGCATTACCACATAGAATGTGTACTTCCCTAAGTTTATGACTACTCAGGTACCTGGGGTAGCCTGCTAACTCATGCCAACAGCAATATGAGTTTGAACATCAAAAATTATAGCAAAATGCCTGCAGCTTCCCTTGCCACTTCTCCTTCACCCTTTTCCTCTGCCTCTGTCCTTTCCCTCTCTTCCCCCTCTGCCCCCTCCTTTCCCCTCCCCTCCTCTGTCCCTCCTCCTCTTCCTTCTCTTCTTCTTCTTCCTCCTCCTCTTCCTTCTCCTCCTCCTTTGTCTTTTTTGAGGCAGGGTTTCCCTATGTAGTTCAGTCTGGACTTGAACTCTGTAACTCAGGCTCGTCTCAAACTCATAGCAATCCTCCTGCCTCAGTCTCTGCAGTGCTTGGATTACAGGGATGTACCACTACACCTGGCCCTTGTCACTTCTAAACAAATATTCAGAGATAGTGATTTCTCTGGAGCACTTCTTCCTCTGCTCTAATGATTTCTCTTATCATTGGAGTTTCATGGACTGGAAAGTGACCGGGAGCATAAATCTGCAAGTCAGAATTTATCAGAAATCAGGCGTAAGTTGTCTGTCATACCTAGAGTGAAGAATTTGCAGTTTTTTTAGCCCCCTAGAAAGAATTTCAAAGTTTTTCTCAAGGAAAATGCATAACATTGACAAAATAACTCTGGGGTTTAGAAGTTATCTGTTGCTGCATAAGAAACAGCCCCAAAATGTAGTGGCTTATAACAAATTATGTTTGTTGCTACTAGGACTGTGGGTTGGCCATGTGAGCTCAACTGAGTAGTTCTTCTGGTCTCACCTGGAAACTTATGTGTCTGCATTCAGCTTCTCTCTCTCTCTCTCTCTCTCTCTCTCTCTCTCTCTCTCTCTCTCTGTCTCTCTCTCTCT
>NDGM011231532.1:4139-17502 GCA_002564305.1 Octomys mimax | reverse complement strand
TGTGGATAACCCACTACTGTTGTGGACTACTGAACTATATTGGAATATTTTGCTGAATTCATGTACCTACAATATTTGGATGAAAATGGAATACCCATCTCTGATAAAACTAAACAAAAAAGCAGGTATAAATGAAGGACAATTTTGTATCTGTATATACAAAATAGTTAGGATACATATATAGCACTTTCTCTTAATTCAATAAGAAAGAGTTGTACTAATAATGTTTGGAAAAGGATATCATGTCTGCATCTTGTGCTATGAACTACTACTACAAAGACAACAATATGCAATATATTAGTTGGTGTACCTCTCCTACCAACCTGTTTTGAAACTTTCTCATTGCAATTTTTTTCTCAATAAAATTAATTTTTTTAAAAAAGTCTGTTGAAATCCTACAAGACTTCAAAATTCTACCTTGTACTCTTTCAAGATGGACCAGAATATAAGCTGTTTAACTAATCTGTAATATTTCATTCCTTTTTCTGTAAAGTCTACCATATAGTTGGTTAATAGTCTTAAATCATAAATTTTACAGAAAGTGATTGAGGGGCAATCCTCTTGGACGCCCTTCTGTCCCTCTCACAGACAGAAGATTTCGCTCCCCCAATAAATATATTCTGTTATTTAAAAAACACTTGCTGGGAAGACAGCTTGGTAGTGTAAACACCTGCCTGGCAAGCACTGGGACCCAAGTTGAATCCCCCATACCACATGCCATGCTGGTCCAGAATCCCAGGAATGCCACGTAGGCCCCCAAACTGGGTATGGTGGTGCATGCCTGTAATCTCAGCATGGGGGAGGCTGAGGCAGGAGGATCACTATGAGTGTGAGCTGCATATCAAGACTCTGTATGAATAACAACAATAACAACAAAATAAATAAATAAGAAAATGATTGAAATGTCCATTGTTGCAGTCATTGCACTTGATAAACCATTCTAGTTTAGTAACCATTAGGATTTCTTTGGGGGCACAGTATTTTGCAGTTTTGACATCACCAAATTACCTAAATTGCTATTTTTTTAGATTATCCATAGGTAATTCTGCCTGTTCTTCTGTATTTCTCATTTTCAAAACAATTATTTCCTTCCCAATACTTACCTTTGTTCTCTAGACAGTCATGTTTAATTACACAGACATGTATAGAAGCAGTTTTGCTCCTTTTAAATAGGTTATGGTCAGTTATTGTCAGAGATATAAAGCATGATATCATTGACTCTCAGAAACAACATGTTTTGAAAGATAAAATGTGTATAACATTTGAAATTTTGAGTCCAATTTTTGATACTTTAAAATTCAATCTTTCTCCTTCTATCAATTGTGAAAAAACATGTGAATTATATTTTTAGAAAGAAGTTTAGAAAAGCAGATAAAAGAAAACTTATACCCTTTTCCAGGAGTCCAGGAGATAAAAGAATTGTACTGAGAGAAGAACTAAGTTATCTGCTTCTTACTTTCTAAACTTGTCAGGTCCTATTCAATAGAACAAATTAGTAAAAAATAAGTGACTCTTAAGATCCTTTTATTTAATAAATATTACCTAAGGGTTCTATGCTTTCCACTACAAGCCTCCCTTTATGGTAAGAAACATAGCCAGACAGTAGCTAAATAATTTGACCAGCCATAAAATGTTAGCTAGGAACAATCACAAAAAAGGCATGTCAGTCTGAACATTATACTCCCAATCCATGAATGTGACAACTTTGTGGGATCTTAGGTCATCTGTTTGTCCAATTAAAGTCTTATTTTCTTTCTCTCTACTTGACCATAATATATTATAGACAGATTAAAGTACTAAAGTCTGCCTTAACAGTCATTTCTGAGAGTGTATCTGTGTTTCAAACTGAAATTTAAAAGCTCATCTTCAGAGTGATAAGTGGGCATTATCTCCTTAGATTTTCATTTTTGTTACAATTTGGCTTGACTTCCCCTGGGAAAAAACTGAGAAAATTAACCCAGTGGTCATGTAATCTCTGTTTAAACTTGTTTGAATATCTCACAATGAAGGCTTTTTAAGCAGATACAAAGTTTAGAAACATTAGCCCTTTTTAAAAAATGTTTGAACTTCATGCAGTAGTAAATCACTTGTTTTCCTTTGTGTAGACAATATCACTAACAACATTGTGGGTGAATAGCATGCTCTGATTTAAGACTCTGCCTTCACATGCAGTTGGTTTGTTGGAATTGTTGTAGGCTACTGGAACATGCTCAAGAGGAAGTAATACTTCCTACTCAAAATTTTCCATTACATCTTGGAAGATAGCTTAGGAGGTAAGTGCTTGCCCGGCAGATACAAAGTCCAAGTTCGATCCCCAATGCAAAAAACAAAAAAATTCCATTACAAATTTATATTATCTAACTTAAAGAGATCGAACTAGCCAATTTTTCTCAGAACAGTGTGACTATTTCAGTTCCATTTTTTAAACACCCAGTGTCTTAATAAAAGGGACAAATACTTCCATAGAAAAACAAATACATGGAAAGACAAATACTTCCATAGAAAGGTAGGCCTTTTAATTTTGGGCTTCTAAACATAAACAAAATTCTTTACATTTGGCAGGCAGGCACTTAGACCACAGAGCTATCTAATTTTTTTTAAAGAGAATAAAAAATAGAAAAAATATTAGAAATGATAAAGAATTTCACTAAAAAAAGATAGGAATTCAACAATGGTTGTTATATTGCATATTGTTGTCTTCCGATTAGCTGTTCAGATTACCAGATAAAAGCATGAAAGTTGGTCAAAAAAATTAAAAAGAAAAAAAAAGTTGAACATTAATCATTCCTATTAATAGATCAACAGCAATCAATAGTACAATTATGGAAGCTAGCCTGTGTATATCCTTATGTATTTTTTACTTCCTTCCTTTCTTCTTTTCTCCTTTCCCTTATTCCAGTTGTTCCTTCTCTTTGAACAGTTTCTTTCCCTTTCACAGTACCTATTGCACCTTTCAGATTTTATGTACTCCTTCATATTCTTTCTCTAGGGAGACAGTATGACATTTACACTTGCAGTTCTGATTTATTTTACTTACAGTATAGACTCTAGTTGTATCTATTTACCTATAAAAGCCTCAAATTTATCTTTTGTTATAGCTGAGTAATATACTCCATTGTATCATTATTATGTTATATCAATATCAAGATTATCTTGGATGACACTGTTGTGAATTACATGCTAATACCAGGATGACAGAACATTGTTGTTAACAGGTTTCCAATGTATGCTAGTAGCCAATATCCATATTACATTTGTCATTAACTACTGCAGAGCATTCCTGGAGAACTGAGCACTGGGCAAATTGCGCTGCATAGCACCCTGTCAAATTAACACAAGTGGTCTGATCTTGGAACAATAGCAAGAGTATAGTTGGCCAAGCTCACATTGCATCACTGAAAGCAGACTGCAACTAAAAAGATCTGCATACTAGCAGAAACTGTTTTCCACTATAAGCACCTCACCAGAAAACAGAACAAGCCAGCCCCTACCCTCCATACTGTCTCAAAATGCTAGAAACCTAAGAAGACAAGGTAAGAAAATGCCTCTCCTAATTCCCAACTCTCTCAGGCTGGTACAGGGGATATGGATGGGTGGAAGGCAAAGGTCACATAGCTGATTTTTCAGTAGGATAATAGACCAAATTGAAAATAGATAAATATGGTGTTCAGCTGATTCACAGAAGATATACTTAAATGCATTATGAACTTAATAAACAAAATGATCAGGGAGCTTACAAGAGACAAACAAAGAGCAAGATAAACTAAACAAAATGATGCAAATATAAACTGTCAGCTTAGAAGAGAATTAGAGTGCATAAAATTATTCCAAAATAAAAAGTGGACATTAAAAATTATATTGAAAGTCTGGGTAGTAGGAAAAAAACATGAAGAAAAAGTATCAGAGTTAAATAAAATACCCTCAAAACAAGAGAATATGAGAGTGGATCCAAGGTGCTAGGTGGTACAAAGAAAGTTAATCTAAGTTTCCTTGGTATAAGTAAAAGATCAAGAGTACAAATGTCACAAACCCACCTTACAGCAAAAGGAGTAATAGCCAAAAAGCCTGTCCAAGTCTAGGGAAACAATTAAATAATTAGGGAAGTAAAGCAGATAGAAGCCCAAATACCTTTGGACAAATAAGAACTTCCTATCACATTATAATCAAAATGCCAAAAGGCCAATTCGAGGACAGAGTCTTAAAAGCAGTTATAGAAAAGCAACAAACTGCTTATTTATAAAGATAAACCCATTAAATTGTAGCTGACTTCCAAGGAAAAAGTTTAAAGGCCGAGAGAGCTTAAAGTGAAGTGTTAAAAGAAAACAACTTTTAACTTTATATATCCAGATAGATTCTTCCCAAATAGATGCAGGAATTAGGTATTTCTTTGGCAAAGAGTGCTTCAAGAAGTTCATGATCACCAGTTCAGTAATCCACAAAATTCTCAAGCATATCTCAGAAGAAAACAAGGAAACCAATAGCATCAAACAGTATAAACGAACAAATATTCCAAACAAGTGAAGTTAAACAGAAAAGGAAAATAAAGAAAAATAATTCGACGGCAGAAACAAGTCAATGCCTTTCATAGGTAACTCCCCATATGAATAGTTCGTTTCCCAATCAAAATTCACAGATTAGCAGAAAGCATAAAGAAACAAGACCAAAGAATGTGCTGTATATAGTAACCACATTAAATTAAATTTCAAATCAAAAGATGGAAATATTCCGTGCCATGGGAACTTAGGGGATAAAAGCAGGAACAACTATCCTAATTTCAAAAAAAGCTTAGTTGAAGCCCAAATTTGTCAGAGGAAGAAAAGAACATCATGACCTACTGGGAAAGGGAAATACTTAGCAGAAAACCATAAATATTATAAGCACATATGTAGCAAATACCAGTATGCACAACTTCATAAAATGCTACTAGACACACATAAAAAAAATACTATCAAGGCCAACACAATTATAATGGGAAATCTCAATGCCCTGCTGTCACAAACAGACAGAACAACTGGAAAAAAAATCAGCAAAAAATATCAGAGTTGAACTAAATCTTACAAATATGGACACCACAGATATATAGTGTTCTACCCAACAATAGTAGAAAGTATTCTTCTCAGCAGCACATAAGACTAGAACATTCTCCAAAACAGACCACAATCGTTCCCATAAAATATGTTTAAGTACAAGCAAATACTAAAATTATCCTTTGCATATTATTACACCATAGAACACTGATGCCAGAAGTCAGTGGCAAGAAATACCACAAAATTAGGCAACATATGGAAATTAAACATTACTCTCTTGAATAATCTTTAGGTTATCAGGAAAAATTTTAGATAATTCCTCAAATCAAATAACAATGCCAGTTTATGAGACACAATATGAGACGCAATGAAACTAGACTGAAGAGGGAAACTTATAAATGAATATTCACATCATAAAAACAGAGGAAGTCCAAATAAACAACCTATAAATGTACCTCAAGGACACAGAAAAACAAGAACATTCTAAATCCAAAAGGTAATATAAAGAAGTAAATTATAAAGATGAGAGCAAAAATCAATAAAATTTAGAATCAAATATAACAAAAAAAAATCATTTAATCCCTGGTACTAAAAAAAAACATCAATGCATTCTTTGAAATAGAAAAAAAAAAAGCTCCATCCCAACTTACATATACATAGAAAAACCCCAAACAAATGCAGTTAAAAATGAGAAAGACAAAATGGCAACAGACATTGATAAAATGCAATAATTATTAGTAACTGCAGTACTTTGAGAACCTACTCTAATAAATGAAAGAGTTAAAAAAAAAAGATTGTTTGGAATTGCCAAAAGTGAATCAAGAAGATATAAATACCTGAGCAAATTCAAGTTAATAACAGGCAATGAAATTAAGAAGTAATAAAGAAAAAATCTATCAACTAAGGAAAGACCAAGGGGAGATGGTTTAACTAATGAGTTCTCCAAAAACTTTAGGAGATATCTAACACCATTGCTCCTCAAGCTCTTTAATGAAATTGAAAACTGAAAAAATATTTCTAATTATATTCTTGAATTGTAATATTGCTCTGAGGAAAGAACCCAACCAAAACAAGAACAGAAAATCACAATCTAAGTCCTTAAACAAAATTATACACAAAAATTCTCAAAAAGATACTGGCAAACAGAACATAACAAACCCTCAAAAAGACATACATCAGGACAAAATTCATCCCTTAGATGGCACAGCATGCACACATCAATAAATGTAGTATATCACATAAAAGCCATGGAAAAGGATGAAATGGCATTAAACATATAGGAGCTGAAAGCTTTTCTTTTAAAATCAAGAAGACATGGCTGTCTGCCATCACTATTCCTGTTCAATTTAGTTCTGGAAATACTAGCTATAGCAATTCAACAAATGAAAGAAATAAAAGGGATATATAAAGTTAACATTATTTGCAAAAGACAAATCAAAAACTTTCACCAGAAGACCCCAAGAATTGAAAACCCAAAATAATCTATTTCATATTGGCAGTCCTCTGTATTTTCCATAATAGAATTCTCTTAGAGAACCAATGCATGTACAGAACAGTGACCATTAGTCTAAGAAGTACTTAGAAATTTTAATCATCTGTAGGTTTCCCTTTCTTATTATTCACTTATTTGAAGTATTAAAGTGTTCTGTTTGTACTGTGACTTCAGAGAATTCACTATTACCCACAGAAGAGTGACTGTTCGCTGAGACCTGTGATTTTCCTGATTAATTTCTTACATTAGATTTTCAGTTAGCATAGTCACTAGTGATGTCCAGGCCCACCATGAATCATTTTCTTTCTTTTTAGGAACTTTTTCCTTACTTGGCATTTTATTTGTTATGAATAAACTAATCTGCCACATGCAAACAAGCTCAAAGTTACAGACTTCATTAATATTATGATTAACAATTACATTTATTATCGCTGTCTGTTCTCTCATTCTCTCTGCCCTTCTGTTTCCATCTGTCTCTAATTGAGCTGTAAAATGATAGTTCTGAGGTTACTGTGGTTTTATTAAATAAGAGACCAAGACATGGAGTGTTAATTGATGTTCCTAAGGTTCAATGGCAGAGCCAGAATTCAAATATAAGCAAGTGAATTCTGAGTCTAAGTTCTTGACCATTTCATTTGCTCTTGAATAATGATTTCAGTAGAGTTACCAACCAAGCAACTCAGACAATGTGATCATGTAGTCTAAATATAGAGCTCTATAAAGCATTTCATAAGAGATGTCAGGAGATGGAGAACTACATGCTGAATTCTTAATTCATTTCATCAGGTAGTTCTTTCTATTCCCTATGTTAAGGATCCATGCTAACCTAGAGGGAAATGGCAGTTAGGACACAAGGATAGTCTCAATATTCTTAACAGTTAAGCATATTTATTATTGACTTGGCTTTACGTATGCAAAACACAGTCATAAGATAACAATTAAGTTAAAACGAGAAGAGACAGGAAGTGCTTTGAGGGCCTGAACCAAATGTATTTGTATGGACTCTAGGAGAGGACATACTAAAAGTCAATGTCAAAAGATGACTTTGAAGAAACAAAGCAGAGGAATCAGAATTTTAATTTTTCCTGATATTCCTGACCTCATAGCTATGGACAAACCATAGCATTTGTGAGAACGAATGCTTTAGTTTCCTGACTTCAGTAGTTAGGTCTATGGGAATCTCGTCTGCCATGGCCACCACAAAAGATGATCCCAGCATTGGAGGGGGGAATAAACTAGGATAGAATCTCTAATGAAGCATGACTTCACTTTATTCTGACTTTGTTGAAGCATAGTTTTTAATGCTTACCCCCAGTTGTTCTTGAAGGGGAACGTAAATAACATTGTTAGAGACAGACATTTTGGTGAAGGAAGATATACAATTTAAGAACACTTGGACAAAGTATATATGGTTAGTTTAAAACAGAAAAAAGAAATATATTTGAACTTGTGTTTAAAGTACTTTGTTGAAAAGGATAGCTATTCAGTTCTTCCATGAAGAGAAGTAGAAAAAAGATGAAAACCACAAGAAGACAAATCTTAATTATCAAACAATTGTTCTTACACATCCAAAGCACTCAATTTCAGGAAGCAATGAGTTATCAAGCACATGATTCAGAGTAATTTTGCCTTATCATTGCAGAGAGAATTTAAGGGTGAATTTGTCTGACAGCACAACTGTTCCAGAAAGCTCATTTGGAGCTTCATAGTTAGGGTTTGCCCCTTGCCACTGGTTTGTTTGTCTGTTGCTGAAAAGTTGAAGTCAGAAAAGGACACGCCAGGCAGAAAGGATAAATGTTAATAAGCTTGCAGTAAGCCATACTCCAAGCCAACTTGGTCTTCTCATGCTGCTTTAGCTTCTGTCTGCTAAAACCCTGCAGATTCTGTTGTTTCATCCTATACTCTTTTTCCCTATATACACAAAAGTTTTAATTCAATTAGAAGGATATGTTAAAATATGTAGTTGTGGATGTCTTTAATTTTTATGAAAATAAGAGCCCCATTTTACTCCTATGTTCATCACTCTATTCTTTGAATAGCCTTGTCCTGGTGCTATAAACATGTTTTTGAAAAACTTAACTGTATTATTTCACGATTCTTTCAGTGTCCCTATAGTGCTTGTTAGTCAGAGCCTAAAGACAGCAATTCCATGCAGGATTTGTCCAGTATCTGGAGCAGAGTCCTGAACTGCTTATGCAGATATCTGAGTAGCACTGCCATGGCCTCCATGGGCTTGACTGTGTTTGTTACCAGCATTCTGGCTTTATACTCTGAAAATTAGTGGAAGGGTAAGAAAATAAAACAAGTAACCTAGCACCAGTTAAGTTCTTACCATGTGGTAATCACTGAATTCAACTTTTTAGATTGACTATTGCATTTGGTCACCATAGAAAAGTTGGAAGATAACTTTACAGATAAGGAAACTAAAGTTCAGTCCAAGTAGAGGCACTCACTCCAGAAAAGAGTGCTGGCTGGTGTTGGAAGGAGAGTCCATAATCACACACACTCTGTTCACCCTACTGAGAAAGACAGGAATGCAAACAGCAATGGAATGAGTGTGGTTTCAAAAATCTAGCTCTTAATTGCTGCAAATCTACTCCCTGTAAAGATCTTCCATTTATAGGCACAATGATACTAACAACCCCAAAATAATTAGCATCAGACCACAGGGACTCTGGATAAGTGGCATCATTAGGAGAGTAAAGCGAGCCTCCCAGCTTCCTCCAGAACATCACAATTTAAGAATTTTAACAACACAAGTTACCAAAACTTCTGAAATGATTGCTTGGACTTTTATGTCAATTTTGCTATTACTTGCATTTTTCATCAGACCTCAGAAGAACAAATCAAGTGAACTCAAAGAAAATAGAGCCCGTGCTTTTTAATCTTGACCACTAAAATCTTCACATACACTCCTCTTAACAAAATGGCCTACTTCTTTTGTCCACAATGATAGCATGAAGTCAGATGCTGATATAATTTAATCCTTAACGTATGTACCAACCTGAAAAACATTAAAAAAGTAAACTTTTTTGCGACAGTGCATTCAGAAGAAAATTGTAAGGAATTTTGAAGAGACTGTTTATTTTAATTTTTTTCTTTTGTAGATTAAGCTACTTCTCTTTTAGTTTGAAGTAGATAATAAGTCAGATATGCTGGCACACACCTGAAATCTCAACACTCAAGAGGCTGAGGCAGAAGAATCACTGTGAGTTCCAGGCCAGCCTGGGCTCTCTAGTGAGTTCAAGGCTAGCCTGAACTGTAGAGCAAGATCCTGTCCCCAAAAAATGTATGATGCAAACAATCAGAAATACATGTACCTACTTAAATCAGCATTACTATGCCCCATATTCCTGCATAAAATCCCATGTGAATTTATTGTTTCTTTCTGAGGAACTTCATGTTGCTTGCTAGACTGTGTTGTTTTTGAATAAGCTTTAGTTTTATAAGAAAAATAATCAAACATCAGAAAGTTGCTATGTTCTTTGCAAACTATAGTTTCATAGCCTGTACATGTACAGCAACTGTTACTTATAATTACAGAACTTCGAGGACAGCAGAGCGAAACTTCTGCTACGCTATAGTTCCACTCCATGCTGTGCAGGTAGCTGAGACCTGCTGCTGTTGGACAAAGCAAGGACTAGACCAACTCTTCTGCAGTTTGGCACCAGGTCTCAGTTTTTTTACTTGGTCATCTGAGCAGTGGTTTCAGGAAAATTGCTCAGGATATAACACAAGAGGAAATTTCCAAGCACAACTATTATCAAACTCCATCTTTATTTTCCATTTTCTAATTAAAATATCATATGCTTTCTTTCCTCTCTAAAAGTACTTTGGGGAATTGTATATTAGATAACCATTCCAAAAACATTCCCTTCATATAAGAAAGGCTTACTGAATATTTATTAAGCCAATGAATATGTCAATGAATGAATAATACCAGTTCATTGCACACCTTGAATTCATATTGCGCTTTAAATTATCAAACTACTGTTTTCTGAGCTGTCAAAGACAAAATTACAATTTAGTTTAAAGGTCTTAATTGGTTTTATTTTCAATTCTAGAGCTGAGCAACACTTCATTCTGCATAACAGCATAAAAGTTCCAATGAGATAAGCAGAAAAAGTTGGTTATACAGACAAAAAAAGACTGAAAAAAGTAAAAACTTAAACAAAAGTGACATGACAGCACAGGTGAGGACAGTCATGGGTGTATTTGAAGAGTCAGAAAACTTTCCAGAAAAACATGAAAGATTAATACAATCACATACTGCAAATGTGTACTAAAAATAAAAATGTAAAAAATAAAGATAGGTCTTAAAGAAGGAGTGGAATATGGATGAAAACCAGAGGAAAGGAGGTCCTAATTTTATTTCTATATTAACTTTGTCTATTCTGAAGCTTTGATTTGTAATTCCTGTACAAGATTTAAAATATTTACAGTGCTCTTTAATATATTTAGAATTTATGAAGACTTAAATTTCTATTATTGCCTTATCATAGCTACCCAAATGTTAGGCAAGGTGGACAAGAATGTCTCCATATTTTAGAAAATAAAACTGCTCTCACAGATTCCCAAAGTTGCAGAGATAATTGGTAATTAAACAAAGTAAACTATATCTTACAGTTGAAAAAAACCAATGCTTTTAATCTCGCTACTTTCCTTTGTCCTGTTAGTTATGAAGAACTGTTGCTCCTAAAGCAAGGTCAATTAGTCTGGAAAGCATTAGCACCCACCATACTGATGCAGGAGAAAGAAATAACCAACCTGAAGATACCTGGGACTAGTCCATGTTCTCTAAAACTGAAGAATTAGTTTTAGGAATGATGGAGGTTAAGAGAGGATATTTATTGGGGGAAAGAAAGCGTCTGTCCAAGAAAGGGACAGAAGGGGATCCCAGTGGGTTGCCATGGACCCCCTCTTTCCTAGGGATTTTTTAGAGCACAACCAGCAGGCACCAAGATTGCGACAAAATGGGAAATTTCTAGGTGAGCATGAGTTGGGGCAAAAATACAGTCAACCAATAAGATTATAAGTATAATTGCTGAGGTCCAATTGATTAAATAAGGATCAAATGGGGAAAGGAGTCCTGTAGTAGGCAGACATGAATTGGAACGGTGCTCTTCCTCTAGGTGGTTGGGTTAGCGACTCTGGATTTTTAAAGGTGATTGATACTTGTGTCGAACATCAATCCCTGATGTCCATTCCTAGGAAGGCATGTGAGTGTATTTATGTCATCGTTCATCTTGAGATCTGGCATACAGCAGAGGTGCCTGTCTCTCCCACAGTTGCAAGGTATCCCATCTCCTGCACTGGCTCCTTTGAGGGCCCGGCCCTATCTTGATTGCCTATAGTATTTCTATCTAACTCAGCTGCCTACAACAACGCTGTAATGTCATCATGTTTTGAATGATGAAAGTACATGCTTAGTACTGGGAACTAGGTTGTCTGGAAGGTAAGAGAAGAGAAAGGGAGAAGTCTGGACTCTCCCATGAGAACTTGCCAGAAGAATAACACAGTGCGTGTAACACAGCTATGTTGAAAGAGACATCAAGTCCTGTAAGTAATTCTCCACCTCCTGAATGAATATCATGGACAGAATGATGATCCAAAATATTACTAAATGTTCAGGACAGGATCATGTTAATACAAATGCACACTGTGGAGTATTTTCCCCAATAAAAAGTCTGTTATTTACTGGCTCTAAAAATGGTTTCTACATTCTTAAGCTGAAGTCTCTATGTCTGTAGAAGAGACTAAAAATCTAAAGGAAAGTGGAAGGAGAATTGAAAGGGAAATAAGCCAAGAGATCCAGCTCAGGCAGAGGAGTAGCTTAAAGTTGGGTTCATTTCCAACATGAGCCCTTGGCTTTAAATGACTGCAAATGTTCATTTTGCTTCAGACTTGAAAGAACTTTCTAAGAGGTAGAAGAAATAAAATGCTCCTTTTATTTTTGGCCTACACATTCAGATTTATCTCAACTGAACAAAGAACTAGAGAGCATTTTTGCAAAACCACTGGACATTGAAGGAGCTCACTGTACTTTTGAAAATCATGTATATTGCAATGGAAATAATACAGATGTATGAATTTCTACTATCCTTTCTAAGCAAGCCTAAATATCTCCAGAGAAACTCTCAGCTCCTTGTCTTAATCATTAATCCTTGATCTGTCTTTTCTTATAGAAACTATATCAGGACATCCTGAAGCCATTTGAAGCCTTTATTTCTTTTCTGTCTGGAAAATAACAGACAATGTGACCCTGGCTGTTATCTTGTTTTTCAACTCCTGATGTGATTCCGCCCAATAAATAGCAGCCGATGGTGACTATAGCAATTCAAATTACAGGGGGAGGGTAGAATGATGCCCAGATGAAACTCAGACATGAGTTTGTTGATATTTGAGGCAGGAGGTTAATTAGCATTAACAGAAGTATCAGCAGTTGCTTGGACTTATTCAGAAGGTACTGACTGCTCTCAGCAGTATCTTACAGAGGAAAACAAGTCAGAATAGGTTTTGTTCCTCTTACAGAAAAACCATTTGCAAAAACAAACATAAAGTAATTGGATTCTTTTTTGTTTGCTTTTTGTTTCTCTTTTCCTGCTAAGTGTTTGATTTAGCTGCTTCTTTCTTTTCTTCCTTCCAAGTCCTATGTGGGCCGAGCAATAAGTTAGCTGTAATTTTTTTTTATATCCTCTCTCTTTCTCTCTCTCTTTCTCTCTCTCTCTCTGTTTCTGTCTCTCTGTCTCTCTCTGTGTCTCTGTCTCTGTCTTCTTTGCCTCCTCTGTCTCTCTGTCTCTCTCTCTCTCTCTCTCTCTCTCTCTCTCTCTCTCTCTCTCTCTCT
>NDGM011231530.1:263-11945 GCA_002564305.1 Octomys mimax | reverse complement strand
AAAAAAAAAAAAAAAAAAAAAAAAAAATCCTTCTCAACTTTTTGAGCCGGCAAGATAGCTCAGCAGTTTTAAGTGCCTGCTTAGGCAAGCTTAGGCAAAGCACAGGGACTGTGGTTCGATCCCCAGGACCACATGCCATGGCAGCCCTGCTCCCTGGGTGGGCTGAGCTGGTAAAAAAAAGCACTGATTAGGGCCAGCCAAATAGCTCAACAGGTTAAAGCACCTGCAAGCACGTATAGAGGCCGGGGGTTCAATACCCAGGGCCTGCCATGCCAGTCCCACCGCCAGGTTTTGCTGAGACTGCGATGGAGACCAGGCATGGTGGTGCATGTCTACAATCCCAGCACTTGCGAGGCTGTAAACAGGAAAATCATTGGAGTCTGATCTAGTAATGAGAACCTGAACATCCTGTAGACCCTTCTGTAAAATACAGAAAAAAGAAAAAGAAAAAAAAAACAAAGAAAGAAGTAGATTAACCTATTTCATTCATAGGTTAACCTGGATGAATTTCAAACAAATTATATGGACTATACAAATGAATAAATGGAATTGCTACATGAATTTCATTTGAGAGTCCTCACGAAGGTATGAAGTAAATTAAATGAAGAAAAAAAAATTCAGGCCTGTCAACAGGTGCTATAATTCCAGCACATGTTTTTGTTTACTAAATCTTCAGGAAACATGTGCCTCAGCTCAGCAGTTTTGTCTTCTCCCTTCTTCACTCAATTCCTGACCATCTGACTAACTGCTGCACCTGTGTGGGATGGCTTATTGTGGATTTGTGATGTCACAGCATACGCTGCAGTGACCATCCGTGGCCAGACATGCACGCCTTTTTGGGGGAATGCAGGAGGTGTTGCTGCTGAGCCAAAAGCTTCACTTGTGTGCTTTGCTTCATTCTGTGCACAGCTCTTTGGTTCATGAGCCGAATCATAAACTTTCAGCTATTTCTGTACACTATCCCAGCACTGGGGAGGCTGAAAACAGGAGGATCACTATGAGTCAGAGCTGCATAGTGAGACGCTCTACCAAATACATAAGTTTTTTTTGAAAAAGCCTAACTCCTAAGCATCTGCAAGCAGAGAATCAGGAATTCCTTATATTAGTACAGCAGAAATGGTCACTCCAATATCCTGCAGGACAAAATGCACAGGAGACGGGAAACCAAGGAATGACATGCTAACAGATGCAGAACGTTACATGGCATTTTTCTCAGTCGCCCCTGAGAGAAGAGTTTGGGGACAACACCAGAAAAACATTAGTTAGATCTATCATTTGTTAGAGAATATTTAAGTATTTTTATTCGAGTTGTTTCAATATAGTTGCTTGTTTATTCCACATGTATTTAGTGTCTGCTTTATGCCAGGCACTGACTGAAAGAACACAATAACACTGTTCTGTTGGAGGTTATATTCTGTGGGAAAGAGATGAGAAATGTAGATCTGTGAGTGTATTGGTTAGCTTTCCTTCACCAAACACTTGACGGCTATGGCTGCACGGGGAGGGTCACTGGAGCTCACAGTTTCAGAAGTGCCAGTCCCTGGTGGGCTGCCTTCGAGAAATATGGCGAAAGGGCATGGCACAGCAAAGCTGTTCAACCCATGATATCTGGAAAGCAAAGAGCAGGGGGAAAGCCAGGAAGCCAGGGGCCAGGGGCCAGGGGCGTACTCAAGGAAACCCAAGGTCACAGCCCTGGGGTCCACCCAGACATACCCAGAAGTGCACCTTACTAACCCCTTAGGGGGCTCCAAGCCAGTCAACTTGACAGTCAAGATGAGCCATTACAATATGGGCCATGGGTCAAAAAGCCGGTTAAAGAGAGCAACTGCAATCTGCATAGGATGGCAGGGGAAGAGTTCCTGGGCTGCCTGCAGACACACTCCAGCAGGAGGTAAGGAAGTGAGCCATGCAGACACCTAAGGAAACAGGGGATACACAGACCTTGAGACAGGAACCTTTCTGAGATAGGAAAAGGAGAGCAGACAGCCCCCAGCATCTGAGAATGAGCCAGCAAGGCAGATGTAAAAGTAAGTGGACTGGCAGCAAATTCTGTACAACTTTATAAGGAATGGGACAAACGTCCATTTTTATTGTAAAATGAGAAATCAAGTGAAGCTGGGGTATATGAGAAGCAGGGACATTGCCACATGGGTTGCAGTAATCACTATGTTTTATTTATTTATTTATTTATTTATTTATTTATATCAGGGATCGAACTCAGGACCTTGCACTTGCCAGGCAAGGACAATTAACTGAGGAAATACTATGGATTTTTATTTTATATAAACATCAGTAACTAAAATAATACTGTCCTTATTCTGTTTTAGACACAGAATATACAACTGGGCAATGGTCAATGCTTTCAAAATGATTTGGAATGAAGAACTGTCCTTTATGGATATAGTATTTAAGGGAAATTTTGGTCATCATCTACCGCCACATAAACATTATGATTTTGATAGTGTTTTCAATAACATACTGCATGCTGTCTTTTGAAATGTATCTCCTTGTGTCCATGCAAGAAAATATCTACTAAGGTCCAGCCAGATAGCTCAGCAGATTAAAGCACCTGCTTAGGCAGACACAGGGACTGGGGGTTCGATCCCCAGCATGCCGTGCCAGGCTCACCCACAGGGTGTGCTAGACTGCGATTGAGACTGGACGTGATGGTGAGCACCTGTAATCCCAGCTCTTGGAAGGTTGAAAGCAGGAGGATCACTATGAGTCCGATCTAGGTAGTGAGACCCAGTAGACCCTGTACTAAATACATGAAAAATAAAGTAAAATATAAATATCTACTAGATCCAAGATTGTAGTAGAGTAGCATCCTGTCAAACTTAAAATAATATTACTCTAAATGGAAGGACAGATAAAGGTAGATGAGAGAGATTGTAGTGATGAGCTCAGTTTTTCAACTCTTGCTCAGCTATTAATTCAACTTATGGATATTTTGTCCAATTTTTTTTTCACCTATAGCTTTCTTTGGTCAATAGCCAATTTCTCAATAATCATATCATATTACCCATTAAGAATTCCAATTTTTCAGGTCCCTCAATATCTCTGAAAATGAAACTTAGCAAAGCTAATGTGAGGAAGTTCAAAGAAGAACACAAGCAAAAATTGGTCTCTCATGTTTTATGACATGAATGGAGGTGAAAAGAATTGTTAGAGGCTCGAAGACTTCTTCAGAAACAAACTGCAAGTGCAAAGTGTGGTAATACACATGGCCGACAGGAAGGCTTCTGAAAGAATGCTATTAAAATCTGAGGACTTTAAAGTGTTATTTTTATGCCTTGAATAATAGTATCACACTTCCCCCAAAGGCATAGAATCAGGTGAATCAAACAGGATTTCCCGCATCACCAGCAAAGCCTCTCCCCTTCCTCCTTCCCACATGCAATCCACACAGGACAACCAAGAGCTGAAGAGCTGGTCTCCACTCTTACCCCCGACAGCACGGCCAGCTGAGTCACTGGCACAGGGCACCTGTACCCCACTCATCTTCTACAGGCATAACTGGAAGTCTTGACTGGTAACCACATGACCTCTGTTAGCAGCTGAATTAAGCACGATAGTCACCAATTGTTGGGGGGTTACAGCTGCTCTTAAAGTAGGAAGTGTACAGAGGAAGAGAGAAACATGGGCCACTCCGCAGACATTGAACTGGATGAAACAGTATTGCGAAGATGATTTTCACAGACATGTACAATAGTTTATTAAAGAGTGTCTCCGATTATAAATTAAGCTATCATAATTTTGGAAAGAGGCTGCCATTGAAGCATGTCTACAATTTTTAACACAGCATTACACATCGACAGAAAATCAAGATCTAAGAATAAAAAGTGTTCTATAGAACCACTATAGGGCAGATCTAGAAATTAGTGATGCTGGCTCTTGTGTTTCTGTATCTAAGTTATAAAACTGACTTAAATCCAATATCTTTGGGAACACCAGGAATATAACAAACTTGGAAGCCCAGAGGAAACTCACAAAGATCCTATGGGTGGGAGAACTCTGCTGAAAGTGACTGAGGGCCTGAACACACTTGAAAAGAATTGGAGACTCCAGTGGTCATAAAAACTGACTCATAAATTCAATCAGATTAAGCACTATAAATAGACGAAAAATGGCCAATTTAATATCTTGTGTTCCAAAAATTATCTTAGCAAAAAATGTGTTTTTCTTGTTCTTTTTTTTCTTTGAAGATGGCAATGGAAGAAGAACTCACTGTTTTAAACTTAACACGTGAGATATAGTGTCTAATGACAGCTCTCAGCAGAATCATCGCTTCACTATCATATTCTCAGAATATTTAATTTATTGATTGGATACTGGTTCTCCCTACATAGTCTCTCCTCAGACTCATAGTGATCCTCCTGTCTCAGCCTCCCCAGTGCTCAGATTACAAGCATGTGGCACCACGCCCAGTTTTGGGAATGGCTCGGCATGTGGTATGGGGGATTGAACTCAGACCCTTGAGCTTGACAGGCAGACCCTTAGACTACAGAGCTAACTCCCTAGCCCAACAGAATATTTTTAAACTGCTTTATTTTTGATCCTTCTGCCTCTGGCTACCTTCTACCACTCTCCCTCATTCCCATTTTATCTGTAGCCTACATTCCTTGTTTTTATGCTATTAGTCAGAAATGACATCATTATTTATTAATAAACATCGTTTTAGGTAATTAGGCTACCAGTTTAATTTTAGTGGTTTCATCGGACAAGTAACATTGTGTGATACGCTTGTAGCTGGAAGAATTGATGCTTACTTTAACACTTGACAATCGTGCTAAGAATACAGTGAATATTTAAGTTTCCAAATTAGTCCTCCTGATAATACTCCCCTTGCCTCAAAAACATTTATCCTACCAGTTGTGCCCACTCTCTGAAGCAGTTTTGCAAGTCTTCTTTCCTGTGGTTAGTTGCACTGGCTTATTCAGAAGTCCTGAATCGATGCAAAACATTTACCATTCGTGGTCATTAAGGAACAGCCAGAAGGCACGTGGTGAAAAAGTGGATGAGGAGACCCTGTGACCCTTCACAAGCCTGCCTGTCTCTTGGGGGACACGCAGCAGCAGCAGCATTCACTGTATTTTTTTTAATCCCACCTTGTAGACACGCAGAAAGAGGACTTCCAGAAGTGCTGCAGAAAGTTGCAAGACCCATGAGACAAGCGTGCTTGAAGCAAGTAGGAGCCTTGGAAGGAAGATTAACACCAGCGTGTCTTCTACTCTAATTTAAAAAATTTAAGCATTCACCATATATTTCAATCAGACTTCACACATAGGACAATTGCTGTTTTGTTTTGTTTTTTGTTTCGTGCATGTGTGAGCATTTTGCTTCAGTGGGCTTTTATTCTTGTCCATTCATCCTACTGATCTTCTCCAGACTCTCTTCTTCTTGCTAGGAAAGAGGTGGCCATCTCCTTTACGTGTCTTCAAGCTACAAAATTTAACCGGGCAGTATTCAGAACACCACAAAGCAATATAGTAGGAAGAAAAATGAACATCCGTGCTAGTTGTGGATCATAAATCACATCATAAAGGCAGAGATTTTGCTTTGCGAGACTTTAGAGTGATCAAAAGAAAAATCATTATGTGCCACCTCTGGGGGTCACCATGCCAAATCTTATGCCGACCCTCCGTAATGAAAGTTTCCATGTTTTGTCCCCAAGAACATCAATGTACCACTAGCTGCACACTGAACTATTTGATTCTGTTTACCCTCACCTATAGATCCACATGGACTCCCACACATAATTATGCTTCACCCACACACATAATTTAATTTCTTGCCCATATGTTAATTATATCTTCAACTTTAGCATCTAAATGTACCCCCCTGCCTCACAGCTAATTATAGCCCCCTCTTATGAATGTAATTACACCATCGAGCCACCCCTCTAATTATGCCCTCCTTGACATATTTAATTGTACTGCCCTGCTCAAGGATCTAATTACATCCCAACCAGTGCACCAATTAAACCCCCAGCCCTCCAACAATATTCCTCAAGTGCAACCTTTTTATCTCTGTATCCAGTCGCTTTATTAGTTCAGCTAAGGCTTGGCAGCTCTCTACAAGTGAATTCCTAACAAGCGTGGCACCCAGCTACCCAGGCAAAATAATAGCCAGGGCAAGCTCCAGTCCTTTCCAGTAAGGAAATCCTTTTGTTTTTCTTTCCCATTAGTTAACAAGCCCCTTGGAAGTCCAAATTAAAATTTCAGCTGTTTGCTTACTTTGCATGTGTAAATATTTTTATGATGAAAATATCTAGTAATTAGTTCATTTATTCCAGAGAAAAAATGATCCTCATTACAGATATTTAGTTATTAAACCCTTAAGAAAATATTACCCAAAACTTTCTCTGGGGATATATATTTCTGAGTACTAATTATTGAATATTTGCAAATCCCTACATTCAAGGACGTTTACTGTGCTTCAATTTTATGAAAACAATTTCCCAAAAAGCTGCTGCAAAGACTTGTGATCCCCACTCTACTAATAAAATTGTGATTTCAGAAAGATGAGTTTGGTATTATCATGCTTTCTGCACAGGACGCATCACTGAAAATTGAATGACCTGCATATATACTAGGTGTTATTTGCCATCAAAAATTTCTTGCTCAATTAAAAAAGAATGCCTAAGCAGTCCAGACAACATTTTGTGTATTTCACATATGATCTGTTATACAACCTCATATAATGGCATTTCATGCCACCATTGATTATATTTATTAAACACTTCAAAATCAATTTCCAGGTCATCGCAGTTTATTATTCATGTCATTTCTGACTCACGAATGAATGCCAAAACAGTAAAACGGAGGCTGCAGCTATACTCTACCAGAAGTCGCTGCATTTCAAACATCCTCAAAAGCAAAATGGAATTTTACCATCATGGAATGGTTAAAAAGTATGACAATCATTTACATTTCAAAGGTAAGGGCAGAACACAGACTCAGCAGGAGGAAGGACTGAGTCTCACCCCATGGCCTGTCCTTGTGTTTATACTTCCTTCATGGGAAATACCAGTGCAAGATTCTTTTCTCTAAAAATGGAAAGTTCTTCCTGGCATTGAACACCAGCCCTGAGCCCTGGCTTCTTGCATCTGAATCCTGGCCTTACCATTTCCCATAGGACCACGGGGAAATGGTATCCACTCCACACAACTATTGGGAGTATTAAATGGTCATGTACGGCACCAGATAAGCGACAAGTAACCGTTCTTTTTGTTTTCAACGAATGGAAATATTCTCATGACACAGACTAGAAATCTTGTAGTCAAGTTTGCCTGGCTCTTTCTCCAGATCATCTTAATACCTGCCTCTGCAGAGGTTCTTATCTTCTTCACCTCTGTCTAAAAGTACAAACACAGAAAGACAAATGCCTTCTTACTTCTGGTTACTTAGGACTTCCATTAGCTTCCGGTTCCTGCCCTCTCTCAATCCTTCATTCTTATTCAAATTCTTCTTAAGCCAGGTCTGGTACAAATCACGTGCCTACTAAAAATTGTGCCAACTCCTGCCTACAATCAAAACATTCGGGTTCTTCACTAAAGGATGTGGTATCTACTGACAGCCCCAACATCCGGTCCAATCTTTTCTACCACCCCCATTATCTATGCATACGCCCAATATTCCCTCTATACCTTTTATCTTCCTTGTGGCTCCTCTCACATCCTGACTTTCTTGGCTCTCTACTTTATCAAAGCTGCTACTTCTTCTTCTTCCCTGTATTTTCCCTATTGTCATCTACCCACCAAATTATTTTTCACCCTTTATACTCTGTACAACATCTGCAGGTATTGTTCACAGTAAGATTGCTCACAAGTTCAAAGGATGCTTAACAATCGAAGCAAATCAGAAGCACATTAGAATTCATTTATGCTCAATGAGTCATGAGAAATATGTATTAAAGCTGAGCACAATGGCTTGTAAATAGAGGTGGAATTGAATCAAATCACTTTTTTAATACTTCAGAGATTTTCAAACTCATTACTGCTATTGCATTTTGTTTAGAAATGTAACGGTTCATAGTTCTCAAAAAAGGTGGTATGTGAAAAGCCCCAATAACCCCCCCACAAAAAAAAAGAAAACCAAAATCTAATATTGTTTGTAGTAGAAGTGGTTGCTCTTCCATGGTCTTTTATTTCTGAAAACGGCACCTAGGCATCCTAAGAAATTTGATGGTGCAAAAACCCTTTCATCTAATCAAACTCCACTTTTCCCCCCAAAATTAAAAACTACAAACATCAAGTAAGCTTTAAGTAAAGCCACATGGGCAAGTATGCAGTGTCAACCAATCATGTACCCATCCCTCTACAAAGTACTGGGTCAAAACTTCTGACATCCAGTTCGGTGTTAATTCCAATAAATGGTGGTTTGCGGCTGATCGCAGCGGCACATGCCTGGAATCCCAGTGCTCTGGGAGGGTGAGGAAGGAGAACCACATGTTTGAGCCCAGCCTGGGCCAAAATAAAAAAAAAAAGGTTTGGAGTATAGCTCGGTGCACAGCCTATGAGTACAAGCCCAAGTACCACCAAAAAGAGGAAAAAAATGGTGGTGTAAATTAAGATATCCATTTTATTTTTAACTATAAATAGTGAGTAATTACACAGTAGAGTAACTTAGCAATAGTGGCAGATTGCTAGGCTGGTAATCCAATTTAACTGATTAGTCAACTGAACTAGGAGGACTAGATCAATTGCCTGCTAATTAACTATATGCATTTTTTAAAAAGCAAGCCTGAGATTGATTTTCTCATACATAACTATTTCTTTCCATTAAATAATAAATAAATCAAACAAAGAACATTCTTTTGGGCACTAATACTGCTGCTGCTACAGTGGCTGATACTGTCCACACTATTACTTTCCTAACTATAAAAAAAGAACTGTTTGCCCTTTCTTCCTGAGAAAAGCAAAAGTAGTTGATTCCAGAACATTCCACTATTCCCATGATGGCACTCTTAGTTATATCCGAGGACCACCTTAAGTCTCCATCAGTGGGATTTTCTAAACTCTAAATTTCCCACTCCCACACCTGGATTATTTCTATCTCCTTGACCATCTTCTCTTTTTTTGTAGTAGGGCCTAGAATGTAATCACCCTAGGATGTACAGTAAAGATGCATGCTCTTGGTTCACAGCAGTTCTTCTAAAATAGAATCTCTGAGTACAGTTTACAAATCTGATATTCCCCACACTATTCATGTGCAGAACCAAGACTGGGACACACACCCCCACCCCAAGATCCTGCCAACGCTTAGATACAATCTACAATCTTCCCTCCCTAACCAATCGTTATCTCCTAGGATTGGCTTCCATGTCTCACTCAACCCCCACAGAGACACCTACAGCACTTACAGCCAGTCCTGTGACAAGATACTCTAGGTACTTGGCATTAGGTACCATCTTACTAGCTGCAGGTTTGACTGGCTGTGGTTTGGGTAAGGCTTAAGGGTATCCATCAGGCATTCATGTATTAGAGACTTGGTCCTTCGAGTGGAGATGTTGGCAGGTTGAACCTTTAAAAGGCAGGTCCAGTGGGAGAGTCTTAGGTCAACTGGGGTTACTACCTTTGGAATGTAATGTAGCCCTTCAGTCTCTGTCTGGCTTCCTGTTTTATGAGGCAATCTCTTACTCCCACTTTCACTCCTGCTACACAGGTGATACAGCCAACTGTATCACCAGTTGGGCCAACACTTATGAATCTCTAAGACTAGAGATTCATTAACTTCTAAGCTAAATTATCTTCTAAATTATCTTGAGCTAAATAACCTCCTTTTCTTTACAAAGTTAACCTGCCTGGGGTATTTCATTATAGAAATAGGAAAGAGACAGATCTCACAAAAAGAAAGAAACCTACAACTCCCAAGGTTGTCAGAGTCTACCACAGTAGGTACAAGGAGGTTATCTGTTGATTGAGTGATTGTTTTATTGAACCCACATGTCTCCCTGTGGCCAATAAGAGAAATTCCAGGAACCTGCGTAGGCAAAGGGAGAACATTTGTCTACTCTTTCAGACAACCAATATAAAAGTTAAGGAAATTAATGAATGATACATAAGTGACCTCACCGGATTTTTTTTTTTTTAGAATCTAGCACATAGGAAATGAAAAATTAAATGTTTGTATGAGTCAGGCAGATAAGATAAATAAAAGACAGGCAATAAGGAATATAAGGAATGCTATGGGTTGTAGCAGATGGATCAGGAGCTGCTCCTACCTTCTTGGGCATGGACATCTACTTGATATTTTTTTTCCAAGTGATACTAAAATTCCAAATTTTAACATGAAATCTCACGGTTTTAAAATGTTGGCATTCATTCAAATGATTTTTCAAAATAGTAATAACATAACAAAATCCATCTGAAAGGTTCACCTGGATTACTAACAGGCAGTTTGCATATTCCACTCTAGAACCAGGCAGGGCCATCCCTACTTACATTATTCAAAGATTGGGATCAGAGGTGAGTCTAAGCCTTAAGCTATTCATGAACTATTCAGAAAAAATGAAAGACTGTATATGTTTTAGGGAACTTCTAACCAAAGATCTGGAAAGATCCTCTTTCTCTTGCCAGTCTCAAATAAAATAAATTCTTTCATAAAACAATTAGTTTTAAAAAAAACAGGGTTATAAATGAGAAAGAAAATTCCAAAGGATTTTTAAAGAGTCTCCCTAATTTCTATCCAGAATGACCCTAAGTTATACATCAGCTATTAGTCACTGTGATTTTCCAGCCCTTTGTTGCTGAGGCCTCTGGTGTTTGTTTTCTAATCAAAACAGAATCATCTTCTCCATACCGCTGCAATGTTCACTTATCAATTTAGAATGAACATCTTCCCATCATGGCATCAGCACATGTCCAGCTATTCGGGTGGCTCCTAATTTATCCAATTAATGGAAATCTTTCACTATGACAAGCAACATTATTCTGCTCATCTTTGAAACTGTGGAACAACCAGGAAGGCAGATGAAGGAGGGGAGGGAGTGGGTATTAGCCCACTCTGTTTTTCTTCTTTGATATGAAGATCAGCATTGGCTTAATTTTATGTAAAGCATCAGACAAAAGCCTCTTGAAGGCCTTTTTTCAATGAGGTTGCCCTCATTAATCTATTCCACGCAGAAAGATTCCCCCTGCTGCTGTTGACCCACTGCATAACATTGAACACTGGCTCAACTATTACCTTAAGATGAACACTTAGACATGGAATGACTGGGTGAGATGATGTTTTTGACTCCTCAGTTACTCCACAGAAAAACTACAATGCTACTGAGCCTGTGAGCTCTGGGTCTTTACTTCGCTACCTGGCTTCCTTCAAACAACTTGGATAACACCAATGAACACTAACAACTCAAACAGGCAGGCACTACCGTGCAGAGGCAGATAAATCACAAATTCAAGCTCACCCCTTGGACAAGTTAGTGAGACCCTGTTGACCACCCCCCCATTTAAAAAGGGGTGTGTATGTAGCTCAGGGTGAAGACCTAGGCTCAACACCTCCCGCAAAAGACCTGAGCAATCTTTTTCCATACACAAGGGGGGCCAGGGAAATGGCTCAGTAGAATAAGCACTTCCCTGGCAAGTGCAGGGCCTGAGTTCAATCCCCAGTTCTGCAAAAGAAGAAGGAGGAGGAGGAGGAGGAGGAGGAGGAGGAGGAGGAGGAGGAGAAGGAGGAGGAG
>NDGM011231518.1:4048-18341 GCA_002564305.1 Octomys mimax | reverse complement strand
TCGCCAAGCTTGTTCCAAGTAGGTGCTTTAGACCACTGAGCCATCTCGCCAGCCCCATAGATTATTAGAAATTAACCTGAAAGGAGAAATATTTAAATCAATAACTGATTTTTAAGAATAAAATTATCAACTAAAGGAGAAAGCACTGGTATCTTCATAAACTAAATTACTATATCTGAGACTGTACAATTCTACACTGACCGAAAATTTCGGTTAAGCACTAGCATAAACACAGATCCTAATTTACCTGAAAAACAGAGAATATACCACCAGCAGGTCTACATTTCAAATAGCTCCAACTAAAAACAGTACACAGAAAGAAATTTGATATAAATACTCAGCTACATAGAACAAGGAGGAACAAACAAGTATTTGGATGAATGTATAGAGAAATCTAAATAAACTTCAGTTGTAAAATCAGAAGCTTTTTTTTTTTTTTTTTTTTTTTTTTTTTTTTTTTTCAGAACCAGGGATTGAACTCAGGCCCTTGCACTTCTCAGGGAAGTGCTTATTCCACAGAGCCATCTCCCCGGGTCCAGAAGCAATTCTTTAGGAGAATGTAAAAAGAAATGAAAAATGTATGGTTAAAGTGACTTTACCTAAGCTTAATTAAAGTGAGGGCTAAAACAGGTTCTAAAACTGATATTTTCAGGAGGGATCTACAGATCCCCTTTTCTTTTGGAATGAGATAAATTAAAATGTGATAAAATTTCTTATGAAAAATATTAGTACACAAGGCAATTCCCAAGTCAGTTGTGAATAGTTGTTGAGATACTGTTATTCAACCCTCTTAGCAAGCAGGGCCACTAGACCAGGAAGCCTGAGCCATGGGGAGTCCCAGATAGTAGGAGGTGACAGTTGGTAGCCAGGGGGAGGGAGAGGAAGCGATGGTCCCAGGGAGGGAGCACCCAGGCCGATACAGAAGCCACCAAGGCTCTTACCTTCAGTGAAAAAGATCCTTCTTTAACTGTTTATGTTGGACTAGGAGAAATAATCCGCTGATGAATGTGAAATCAACTGACCTGGAACTTCAGTCTTATCTGCAAATCCCTCCGAGCAGCAGGTCGATTAGAGTTTGACTAACACCTGGGAAAAGAAACACGTATGCCTGGAAGCGTCCTCAGGATTTCCAGGGAGGAATCTCCATCCTCAGGAACACGAAATGCTAGCAAAGTTAAAGTACAGAAAGTTATCACAGCATCCATTGACAGAAATTATAAATGAAGAACAACACACATTTAAAAATGTCTATGAAAAAATAGAACAAACACAGGGACAAAGGTCATGAGACTGAAAAATATGAAGTGAAGTTGTGAGGACCAGTAACACCAAGACTGGTTTCCTTGAAAAGACTGACAAAATTGGCAAAAGAAGGACGAGTTAGAACAAAGAAAAGATAGGCATCAATATTTGGAAGTAAAATACTGGCACTTAAATGCTGTATCCTCAAAAAATAGAAAATAGAGAATTTTACAAAAGTCCTATGCCAATAAACTTGAAAATTTAGATTAAACTGCAGAATTCCAAAATATATGGTACTAAAGACATATTGAAAATGTAGATTTTAGTGCCAAGTCAAAAACTGAAAATCTAAATCTTCTATGTTAAAAAAACTTATAACCACATGTTCCCTAGATAGACACACCAAATCATATATGTTATATAGAAATATGTAAATTCTATAGTATAAAATGCATGTGATACATTGTTCTGAGTTTATGCAAGATAATCATAGCATATCTTTTAAAATATATAATATATATAAATATATATATGAAATACATAATATATAAGGTAGTTATAAAACTTCAGGGATTTTTATGTATTTACTATAGGGTCTACAGGGTCTCACTACACAGACCGGACTCATGGTGATCCTCCTGTTTTCAGCCCCCTGAGCACTGGGATGGCAGGCATGCACCACCACACCCAGTCTCAATTGCTGAGGCAGCGCGCCCCTGGTGGTGGGGCCGGCACAGCACACTAGGGATCAAACCCTGGTCCTTGTGTCTAAGCAGAAGCTTTAGTCCACTGAGCTAAAACTTTAAGCATAAAGTAGTAGTACCAGATCTAATTATACAATTGATACCTGGTAAAAGCTTATTTCAATTGTGAATAAGAAAATTGAAGGAAAGGAAACTAATGCCAATATTTATCACATCATAGATGCAAAAATTAGTAAATAAAATGAGCTATCATAAAAAGAATTCTGTATTGAATCAAATTTGGCCCATCCCAGAAATACACTAACATTACAAGTTACACTGACATACTTCAGTATGTTTTTGTCTTGGTTACTTTACTTCATTACTGGGACAAAATGCCCAACACTCAAAATTAAGGAAGAAAAGGTTTATCTAGCTCACAGTTTGGGGATGTTTCAGTCCATACTCAGCTGGTTCCAAACAGAGTGACATATGGCAGAAGGAAGCAGTTCGTGGTGGTAGAAAACAGCAAAACAGCACGAGAAAAAGGGAGGAGCAGAGACGGCAGTGGCAGGGAGCAGGCCTCGCCCCCTTCCTCATACCGCATTCAGGCTCTCTGTGGGTGCAGCACTCGCGCGCATAATCCCAGCGTTGGATCATAAACTGAGCACAGAGTCTAGAAGCCACCCCATGACTGCATGCGCCTTGGGGGGACACCGAATCACAAACCGTAGCAGTGTATAAATGAAAATTATAGGTCATTTGGCGCATGCAGGAAAATGTGAAGCTTATTTAGAATGTTTTAGGTTTATTCATGATAAGTAGAAGATAATTTTTATTGTGGGCGCGAGCAGTATCTAGAGTCGTGTTACAGCAGACGCCACACTCGGTGTTAAGACGGTGCTGGCCCTCGCTGAGCTCAAGCGAGAACGTTTACTAGCAGGACTCATGTTCAGTAGGCAGGTGATCGGTAGCAGGATGGAGACAAATAATGCAAATGTGTGAAGCTCACGAGACAGAACAGCACTCTTCCTCGAAGCATATGATTTTGTCAGTAGAAAATAAAAATGGATCTATATTTTTGTTTCAAAAGTATTTTAATATATATGCTAATTTGTTTCATTTATACGACTAACTTTTCTTAGTCTGTTGAAAAGAAAGCTTTCTGCTATTATCTGTTTGTTTACTCTTTGCAAGTATCTTTTTGTCTATGTCTTGAATCTAAGAATTACTTTGAAACTAATGATACATGATGTATTAATTATTGGTAACTGCTATTTTGTTATGAAATCTTTTCTTTCATAAAATAAAAAAGAAAAATAACATTTTCACTTACAAGTTAAGAAAAAAGAAATTAAGAAAACATCCAAAAATATTGTGGGAAATTGGATATTATAAATGAAATAACTGCTTCTTGATAAATTATTCTGTCAAACAGATGAGGAAGTTCAGGGTCACAGATAAACAACGAAGAGACTCAGAAATGAAATCTAAAATACATCTGTATTTAAACAGATAGAATGCTTTACTGAAAGGTAAATGTGGCATTTCAAAAGGTAGGAAAGATGATTATTCAACAGATGGTAAAGAAAAGACTGAAAACCTGGAAAAAATGAAGCAAAGTTGAATTCTACCTCTGACTATCCTGGACCCTTCCACCGACACCGTGTACCAGCCTGAACAAATACGAGAAGGAAGCCTGAGCAGCTTTTGTTTGTTTAGCTTTTATTTATTTATTTATTCATTTATTTTTTTTGGTGGTACTGGGGATTGAACTCAGGACCCTGCACTTGCTAGGCAAGTGCTTATTCTACTGAGCTATCTCCCCAGGCCCCTGTTTAGCTTTTATTGATCACAATAAGCAAATGCAGAAGCCTGAAAGAAAATATCTGACAAACATAAAAAGCATTTTCTGTAGCGAAAATATAAATGAAATTAAAAAGAATTGATATATATTAAATACAGTTAATTTCCCATTACTTTACTCTATTTAAGAGCTTAAAACTCCACTATAAAAGCAAGTCATAGGCTAAAGATATGAACAAAATTTCAAGAAAATTCTTTCAAGCACATGATAAGAGATTCAAAGTTCTTCAGAAGAAGAGAAATAAGAAACTCTTCAGAAGAAGAGCGATAAGAAAAATCAACATAGCGGTAGCTTATGTATAAATGAGCAGGAAACAGCGCTCTATGAGACACCTTGCTTAGAGTTGGGGAAAAAGATTTTTAAGAGAGATTTTTATAATTTCCGTGGGGTACAGTTGGGAAACATATATCAAAATTTGAAAAGCGTAGACATTTTACCTGTGGATTCTACTATTTTGTATGTCATCTCCAGATGAATTCAGACAGGAGCATGAATAATCCCTCCAGCCTTATTTATGTGCTAGATGATTAGGAACAGCATCCAATAAACACATGACTGGCCAATAATTATACGATACCTTTTCAATGAAATACTAGGCTTACTTGGCAAAGAGCAAGCAATTCTCGTGTTTCCACGTGGAGCTGTGCGGTCTGGATGTATTAGTGAAAGTGTTTCTGTTTCTCTTGGGGGCATGGAGGAAACAAATGACTGTCTCACAAGAGCTAAGCAAGTGTTCTGCCCTTTTAGGGGACAGGGTGGGTGTGCATAAACCACACGGTCATTTTAGGTATCAAAGGTAGTTCTGCACATAGAAGGAAAATTGTACCTAGTAAGTGCTATATGCTTAGTAAATATTTTTCGAATGAGTGAGTGAGTAAAGAAATCAATGATGACATAGTGCCATGAAAGTTTTGCTATCTCATAGGACAAATATTTTATTTAAGAATTATTTTATATGGTTGTTCTCAAGAAACTTATGATACAGTAGTGTCTTTGAAGTTACTCAAATTTGGTAGGTGCTGTCTTCTTCTTCTTCTGTACATGGCCACAGTAGAAAAGTCTTGCTCTGCCTCTTCTTGTCCATGGGGGTATACGACTTGCTCCAGTTGTCACTGTGTTTTAACTGCATTAGCGTGGGTCTTTAACATGTGTGCGTGCGAGGTGTGCTAGGTGTGCTCTCCATGCTAATACTGGGTAAGAAAGACTTTCCTTATCTTCCTGGGGAAATCACCGGTGACTCCCACTGTGAAGGTGAAGTCAGACGACGTTACTGTCAAAGACGTCGAGGCTGCAGAAGCACGCAGCAGATCTCGTGTGGCTCGAATGCCAAGAACACAGCTCACAGACGTGGGAAGCCATCCAGGAAGCCCATATGGCAGTGTGCGCTGAACATTTTTTACAGCGACGATTCCATTCTAACCCAAGTTCTTTCCCTGAAATAGCACCTCTTTTATTTCCTGTCGTCAAACTGGCTGCACTGAGCCACTCTTGCCAAACTCGTGTCTGGGATGTGCATCTCCAGGAACCGAGGTGCTAAACCTTTCTTTTCACTAGCCAGCCCTGCCAAAAATCATCTTGATGCACCTTAAACTGTATTAGATCAAAGGCTGAGAATTCTGTGTCATCAGGAATGGAGAGAGAAAGATGTTTATCTACCACATTAGGGGCTTGTGAAGTTCGTAAAGCACTTGACTTTGAAAAATAGGACTGGGTGGCATCAAGTCCTTTCCCAGAGCAGCAGCAGCAGCAGCAGCAGCAGCAGCAGCAGCAGCAGCAGCAGCAGCAGCAGCAGCAGCANCAGCAGCAGCAGCAGCAGCAGCAGCAGCAGCAGCAGCAGCAGCAGCAGCAGCAGCAGCAGCAAATGGGTGGCTTGGAAGTGGGTGGTGGTGAATTCAAAGTGGCATTTTCAGTATGTGTTTGGGATGCTGTGTGCTCCCTGACAGGTGAGGTGCTCAGACTAATTGGCAATAAGGTTTCCATGGTGAGAGCCAGAAGCAGGGGCAGCCGCACTGGCAAAGCCGCTCCTGCCCCTGGCATTGCATTTCGTTTAATGGACTTGTGTGTAGTTGGAAAGTTGTATAATTTCTTCTTAAAAAAATAAGCCCATAAATGTCAGGAAGAATATTTTTCTTTCTAATGGCATTTGCTTGCCAGACTGGCTGGGCTGCAGAGACTAGGTGGGCTGGGGAAAGGTGGCGCAGCAAGTTCCCTTTGCAGGAGATTCTTTTAAGTAAAACAGAAACAAGCCTGTGGATTGGCGTTTTCAGATGGTAAATGGAGGGCCTCATCATCAAGCACATCTTCTAAGGGATCAGGAAGGAAGTCACTGAAAGCCCTACATCTAAACTACCCACTATCCTCTCTAAGATGCACACTGAGATTAAAAAATTAACAATTTGTGCTCTTGACAACATTAAGATATTTTTCTGGGGAAATTGAGTAATTTTATGTCCTTGATATTTCTGTGACCTTTATTTTTCCCTAAGTATGTTGAAGGTTCAGAACATGTAAGCCTTTAGGAATATCAGGCATGTCTGTATATTGCTTACAAAATGGTTCAAACACAACTTTCTTATAATACTTTCGATGTCTATGGTGTTACAGTAAGTAATACAATTAAAATTAGTTTTCTTATCATAATTAGACTAAATTTATAAAACTAAGCATCAGTTTCAGTCTCTGGAAAGTTCATTTAAAAATAATCTTCATTAACTTGTAGTCTGAATGGAGAAAAATTAAGTGTTCGCTGTAACACTTACTTCTGGAAGTATTCATTAATTTACCTAAAATTTAGTAGGAAGATAACCATATTCTCAAGTTACAATGGGCAGATATATTTCATGGACAAATCAGGTTTTCATACATTCACTTTAAATTCAATTTCTAATTTTATAAATAATAAAAATTCACCAAAAAAGCATTACCCAAAAATATATGTTAAGTCCTATATTATGCATTGGGAAATAAAACATTTAAGATGGCATGACTCAGACCTTTTAAGTATGAAAGCACTGGAGTTTTATATTGTTTAAAATAGGATCCACATGTGAGGTACAAAGGAACTACAGGGTCAATGTTTAAATTTCTAACAGTAAGAGACACAATTAATGCTCCTCAAAATATTTCCACTTGCTTTGAATACATATTCCATCCTTCTCACTGTGTTTTGAAGTAGTTCTGGGAGCCTCTTTGGGGAGCATCTTTATGAGAGGTGATAAAAAATACAACAAGCGCCGAGGGGCAGTGCATGGAAGGCAGATTCACAAGGATGCTGGGTGTGTCACCCTCCAGCCTACTAACCAGACTTGGCACCATGCAGCTTGTGGCTTTTCCCAAAGTCAGAATCACCATGGAAGGGAAATGCTTTAAACCAATTCAGGATATTGAGCCGCCCCCTTTCTCTAGTGTCTATACCCCAGTAGGTCTCTCTGAGATTAGTTCAGGCTAGAACTCAAACTCGAGATTCTCCTGCTTCAACCTCACAGAGGGCCGCATCCACAGGTATGCACCACCACCACCAGTTGCAAGCTCAGAAGTGTTAAATCTATCGGTGTCGCCTCTCTGAACATTTATTAGATTTCCTGACTCTCCACCTCTGTGAGCCTGACTTCAGGACACGTTACTTCTATCAACTGGCCCATTTGTACACCCAAGTAAAAATGAACAAGTAGATCAGACTTCCCAACACCTAGAACATCAAATAGCCTCTTTGACGTTCCAGCAAAAATAAGCTGTTTAAATAAGAAATATTTATTTACTGTTAAAGAAATTATCCAGTAAACAATTTGGGCACATAATCTTGTTTTCCTGTGTTGTCTCCTTTGATTCTATGGATTTGAAGGTTTGGACTCAGTTTAAGAGTCATGCTATGCAGTACGCTGAGTCCAGGCTGCTAAAAAAATGCTATATGCAGGAATTCCTATGAGCTCCTCAGTAGAAGCTGAAGCTCTTCAGTAACTTCTTGTGTCCAACAGACTTTGAAAATCAACCTGTTTCAGAACTGTCAGCCAGATAAAAGGGTCTTTATAGATTCTACAGTGAGCTACAGAAAGCTAAATCTCTGACTCACCCTGGTATTGAGCAACTGTTCTTCGGTTGACTCCCTAAAACAGGAATATCACTCTCCCGTGGTTAGTGTTTATAAAGACTGACAGTGTCTTTTCTCTCCAATTCTCCATTCTTTATCTTAGGGATTTTTCCAAGTACTGTATGTGATGAAACGCTCTGCTGTTACGGAGGTGTGCTGATTTCAAGATTTCTGTCTTTGTAGGCCATTTGTTTGATGTGTAATTAACTCATCTGAAGTGATGCATAAAGACTTTTCACTTCGTGACATGTTTACCTGTGAGCTTGCTGCTTCTGTATCAGAAGTAGGCATAGAGCTCATTGTGGAGTTTGAAAGTTTGACTCCCTTCTTCAGTAGTTGCAGTGATTACAAACTGTTTAATAAGCTCCACTCACCTTCAGGGTTTGTCAACAACTGCCCTTTCATGGCTTGTGTCTAGATAGCCTGCAAAGCCTCAAGTGGTCATGGGGCAGGCTTCTAAAGTTTGTGATTGATTCATGGTCCAATGCTGGGATTATGGGTGTGAGTGCTGAGCCGGCCCTGGGGTGGATAGACTGCATACCGTAAAGGGCCAGAAAGAGTCTCCTCTCCCATTCCTTTCTGCTCTTGTTGCTTTTGCTGTCTTCTGTCACTGTGAGCTATTGCCCCTGTGCCAGACTACCCTGCCTTCAAGCCAGCAGATATGGACTGAAACCTCCAGACTGTAAGCTACAGAAACCTTTCCTCCTTTAATCTTGGGTGGAGGGTATTTTGTTTCAGCAATGAGAGAAGAGTAACGAAGACATACTCTATGGTAGTTCTCAATATTATGGGCTGGGAATTGGCAGGACTGAGCTGAGTCAGCACTCACGGAGAACAGACCAGGGAGCACATGTGGGAAGGCTTGTCTAGGATCCAGATGGGGCCACTCACATCCAGGTCCTGGCAGGGATGCCAGGGGCTTGGCTCACACAGGACAGAGGAAAAACTCCCACTTTTAACCTCTGCAAGCTGGCACACTCTTTACCCAATAAGGGTAAAGGACCTTCTTGCTCATCAGCTGAGACTGTTCTAGGCAGCAGAAGCAAAGCTGCTTACAAATTTCACTGAGAGACAAGAAAGTCACTTCCAGTGGGCACCATTAATAGACACATCACTAAAGCCAGCCACAAATCTGCGCCATATTTAATCTAACTGACCTGGCTAAGTTATAGACCGGTATACTTTTTCCTAATCTCATTTTTACATTTTATTAGACTGAGAATAAAAGAGTAAATACCAGTGGCACAGGGGTTGATATGAAGTCTAAGTGAACTTTTTGGAATTATTCTTTAATTGTAATTTGTATCAGTTCTTCATTTGTTGCTGTTGAAATTCATCTTATTTTGTTTCGTTTTTGATTATTCACTTTTGTGGCTTTGAATGCAGCCCTACAATTGGCAATGCTATACTCTTTGGGAATATTTGAATTAAGGCTCAATTTTTCAAGTCTTTTTGAATCTGTTTTCACTGAAGCCTTATTTATGGTACCTTACGCAGACACACACACACACACACACACACACACACACACACACACCCTTCAGTTTTATTTCACTTTTGTCTCCAGTGTCCCATAATTATTTATCATTCGTTTATTTTTTACTTCCATGACTTAGGGAGTGCTTCACAGGCTTTGAACTATGTTCTCTAATTTTCTGAAAGACACCGTCTTCTTTGGATGTCTTACTTTCTCCTTTTCTATTAATTTTTCTTCTGCAAAAAAAAAAAATCTTATCAAAGGGACATTTCCACATTGCCCCATCCTCAGTGATGCTGGCTCCCATACTGAAGTGGTTACTGCCCAGACTTTTATTCTTCACATGTATCTTGAAAGCACTCATCACCACCTACCATAGAATGAAGATGTTTGCTTATGGCAAAACTCAGTGGAAACATCCTGATGGAGTCAATGTGCATTTCTTCCCTGAATTCCTAATGACTGGAATAAATTCTAGCCAAGAGTAGATGTTTAATGAGCAAAATAAATGAATAATGCAAACAAACACAAGGGGCTAATTTAATTGATTAAATATTATTTTATCCAGCCCAACTGATATACAATTACTGCTTGTGAAATTTGACTTAATTGAACATTGTGTATTTCTCATATTATCTAAGGTTTGTCTGCAAGCATAATTGCATTGTGGATGATAATCAAGATGTTTCCTTTCTGTCCCTCCTCCTGTCATTTTTTCTTTTTTAATCTTTATTTTTACTAGTATGCATTTGCACTACATGTGCGCAACCGTGGTGCGTGCTGGCACATGAGCATGACTTGGCTCAGTTTTTTCTCCACCTTCCTGTCCGCACCTGACCTCCTACCTACGTCGCTGGATCTGGATCCCTTCCGATTTCAAAAGATTTGTCTTCCTACTTCCTATCACCTGTCTTTTATTTTGCTCTTTACTCCCATTTTGGGCTTCATTTTGATTTTGGTTGGTGCTTTATTTGGGCTGTGAGCTCAGCTACACCCTCGGAATGGTGACCTTGGCCACCAGTTGGTCCACATGGTCCATCATGGCTCTGGGCCCATGAGTCCCCCCCACGTAATCTTGCATTTGCTCGCGGTGGTTCCACAGGAAGGACCACTCCACGAGTCAGACCCTGGAGTGAGGAAGTGGGGGATGGGCTGCCAGTGTCTGTGTCAGTGGAATTGCCGGTCTGCTGCAATACGGAGTCCAGCAGGCTGGCTTGTGAATACAAGGGGGAAAGCATGACTCTCATCAAACTGATCATCTCAACTGGACATGAGTCTTATATTTGTATGGAAAGTAGGAAAAACAAAAGAATTAGTACATTTAACCAAGACACGCCCATAGCTAGTTGTTTGTTATAACAACCACATCATCACCTTTTTCCATTTTCAAATTATTTTGGTTATTTTTTACAAAGAGATGCTTAGCCACACATTAGAAATGATGATAATTGGCTACATGGTTTTCCTCACAACAAGGACATCAAACATTGCTCCACATTAGGTACTAGACATGCCAGCCACAGGGAGAAAAGGGAGCCACAGTATTTCAGAATTACTTTTTTTAGGGAAAATGAGCAACATAAGTCAGAAGCGTGAAATGCAAGAGATTGCAAGTCTTAAGTCAAATTGTAAGTAGCACGCTTGTGTGAGTATCAGAGATTTGTTTTCTCAGTGCTTTTGATCTCAGAACACCTAACAGGCCTGCAGTGGAAGCTTTTGGCTGACTTGTTGCATCAGCGCTGAAGATGAAAGTGAGCAGCCTTCTCAATCACCCTGATGCTGATTGGCCTACAAATAGGACACTACACAGTCAACCTGGCCTATGGTCATAGGGAGAGTTTTATTAAAAATAAACATTGCATAACAGGGCAGCAGAATGTGGGCTTTCTGCTTAGAAGCCCAGAGTTCTTTCAAATACTTCATTAAAATGTGCAGGAGAACTCATTCAGTCTCAGGGGTAAAAATCATCCACATGGAAACCAAGGTCTGTGCAGTGATTTACACTGGGTTATTTAGTAAGCAATTTTAGGTTTGGAAATCTCCAATGTGATAGTAAGAATGTTATCACCCCTGTCACACTTTTTCTATTTTGATACATATGGAAGTCACCATCTTGTTTTGACTCTGTGGAAATGCTCTTTTTATCAGAAATCACTTAGAAGTAGTGTGATTTTAGTAAACAATCTTATCAGATTTTTCCTACCATTAGGAAAGCAGATTCTACAGAATATACAGTGTTCTATAATAGTCTTAGCTGTTGCATAACTTCCAGTGGTAGTGTTCATTGTCCAAAACCTTTACATTTCATCTTCTAAGATGCTATATAAGATGCCTTGAGTAGCTCTTGTCTAGACATAAAGCACCAAGAGGACACACCCATGAAGTCACCCCAACCATAGTATGAGAAGGGAAGGGCAATCCCAAAACCCATGCCACCCTATGTTTTTGGGGTAAGAGCAGGGTCACTAGAAAAGGTTCCAAGGTCACTAGAAAGACTAATTTTCCCATAAGCATAGTGAGGGACGGTTCTCACAGTAGCATGTAGGGCTGAATTTTGAAAGTAATTTCAAGAGAACATGTGTTTCCAGAAAGCTGGACTTAACTTGCAGAAGGGTTTTCCTGGACCTGCCTCTCCAGGGGTGTCATGGGGCCCTTTGCAGGAGAAATCTGAGAATGCCTTTCAGAGCTACTAGCAAGACCTCTCAACACTGGATTTCTTGTGATTCTCTGGACTACTTAGTCATTGTCCTTCTATTTCAGCAGCTATACAAACTTGTATAATTTAGTAGCTTTTGTTTTCTCAGCTGAATATGGACAGATCAAGATGGCTGTAACTTTGCCCATCAAAGTACATTAGAAGATTTGTGTCTTATTAACTCAACTGAGGATCTTGGGATATTAGGTCAATATTCAGTCAATTTATGCTTTTATCTTTATGAGTACTGAGTTTGATTTACTATCGAGATAGTTAAGAGACTATGCAGGGAATTAGGCTTTCAGATACACAGATAAATAATAATTATATTTACTTTTAGGGATTATTGGAATTGCCTTAAATGCAATAGAGATCTTATTTACTTATCTTGCTGCTGAGACAAAAATACCAAGTACCCAAAGAAAAAAGGGAAAGGTTTATTTAGCTCACAGTTTGTGGAGGGTTCAGTTCATAATCACATGGCTCCTGGCATAGTAGCTTCTCAGAGGAGACCATTTCATGGAGAGCAGATGGTAGAAAAAAAGCCCGGGATGGCCGCAGTCTTCCTGCCCCTTTTTTCTTATTCAGGCTACTTACACAGGTAGCACTCGCATCCTTAATGCTAGGGCCCCTGAGCCTAACACTACACTGTGAGTCAGTCCCAGCATAACACAGCCTAGATCCAGCCACTCTGAACAAGTCCCACCTACAACTGCATGAGGTTTGGGTGGACAGCTAGACACAAGTAACAATAGAGAACTATTAATAAATATCAGTTATCATTGCCTTTATTTTCTCTAGCAAATTAGAAACTGACATGGATTTAAATGAAAAAGCCCCCTGAGAAGGCATGAGACTTAGCACAACAAGTAAGTGTCTCAGAGGAGAGATGGAGCGTCTTGACAGAGACTAGAGCACTTTGTGACTTTAGACTTAGAACACTTGTGCACGCTGTCCTCACAGAGCACCGCAGGTTGGACGGCTTAGGCAGGCATGCACTTCCTTCCAGTTCTAGAGGCCCCAAATCCAAGTTTCTGATGAATTATTCTCCTGGGTTGAGGACAGGAACCTGCTGGTGTGGCCTTGCCTGGCCCTTTCTGGTCTGCTCGCTCCCCTTCATTGAGAAGGCAAGCATTCTTATCAGCTTAGGCCCATCCTTATCACCCCGCTTAACCGTAAATGTGTCTTCCCAGTCGCCGTCTCCAGTGCAGTCGCTGCGTAGGTGGTTAAGCTTCAGGAAAGCCTCTGGAGGACGCGGACCCATGTGGCCCAGCATGGCACTTCAGCATGTATAAAATTTAGTAACCACTTCGGACTTGCCTTTGTGCAGTATAATTTCCATTCTGTGTGGAAAGTTTCTTGTTGTAAAGGAAACTAGAATTAGCGTTAAGAGATAACTAATATGTGGCTTTCAACATTTCTTATTTCAAGACGGTAATGTGTTAAAATGACAGGCGTTTGACATTCTTTAATTTCTAAGAATCTAATAATTTTATTTTTCCTTTCTTAAATAAGTTAATTTTAACAATCCATGTGTTACTATAATACTTAATGTAGGTAATTTGGAAAACACAGATGCCCACATAAAGATGAATAAGACTGTAATTCTATCCTAGTCCCGAGGTAGTTCAAAATTATCCTAACGGCACCATTATGATGTGGGTGTATTGTCTGTTAAATGAGTTGTGGATCCCAGGATGATGTACGTAGACACTGGGCCAGTGTGTGTGTGTGTATGTGTGTGTGTGTGTGTGTGTGTGTGTGTAAAACTGAAATACAGAGAGATGTCTAGGAGATACTGGGCATTTGAACAGGTGGATTAGAAGCTCACGAGAGGGTCTGACTCAGCGCTGTGAGTCTCCTGTGGGTAGTAGCTTGGGGACCGTCCATGTGATGGATGTGCTAAGCAGAGAGTGTGGCTACCACAAGAGAAAAGGGGGACTGCAGGCACAGGACTGTGGCCCCCAGTAATTTTTTGGAGAGTTTTATTTCAAGAGAAAGAACAGTGAAAAACGAAACAATTGGAAACAATACGGAATTCCACTCATGAAAATGGCAGGAACTCAGCAATGGCTCTTATGTTGCCTGTTGTGACCTTCAAGTTAGTTGTTCAGATTACCATATATAAGCAGGAAAAGTCGGCCAAGACAGCTGGCAAAGAACAATCTAAAAGAAGGGGAGGGTTGGCGAGATGGCTCAGTGGTCTAAAGCACCTACTTGGAACAAGCTTGGCAAAGCACAG
>NDGM011231511.1:0-23906 GCA_002564305.1 Octomys mimax | reverse complement strand
TTCCCGCCCATTCTTTTAGATGATTCATGGCGATGGAGAGCCAAGAAGCCAAGCCCTCTGCCATAATTCTTATCAGAATGAAATACTAATGTATAAACTACTTTGTTTTCAGTATATTCAGGTAGATGTTTAGGCACTTAAAGATGAATATATTTTCCTTCTTACATATTTTAATTGCACATTTAAATACTCTGAAGTTGAAAGTACAAAAATAAATATGAATGAACAGATAATTATAAGAATGAGACTGGCTGGCACTAAGTTTTGACTGCAGTATCAATGGACTGAACTTTGCAGCAAAAAATTGTGTGGTCACTAATTTAGTGATTCTTTTTCAATTTGTCATATACAGTGCAAGATTTGAAGCATACTTACTATCAGTACTATATCCCAAATCAATCTTTTTCCTCTTCAAAGACATAATCATTGTTAAAACCAGAAATACACCTTTACATTTCTAAGGGGTACTCAGATGAATCAGCATGAAGAAAATGGGTTGTAGTAACTCACAGACAAGGATTTTCTCTGTGTGACCTAGATAAACTTCTAAAAATGACCATGAGCATCTTTAGACACATTAATGTCTATCAGGCATGATAAGATACAATTATGCAAGTGATGATTTGTTAAAATAATTGCATCTTCAGTACTTAATTATGCTTGTTAGCTATCAATCACTAATGAAGCATTGTTACAAAATGCCAACTGAAAAATAAATAATATAAAGACCAGTCTACTAAAATTTTAGAAGGTATTTTCTCTATATAGGTAAAGTGTCCACAGTGCCCAGGGCTGCTCTCTACTACTTTGATATGCACAAATAACACAGCTCCTCTAATGCAGATCTGTTTCCTCATTTTTATTCATCTGGTATATGGTAATTATTACACCTTAAATAATACACATTTTTTGTTTAAGAGGTTCCTTTTTGTTTTATTTTAATGTGTTTTTGTGTTTTGTCCTACTATAATTACATTTCCCCAAATATTTTCCAATTTTTCTTCAATTAGCATATCTTTTAAAATTCTATAATCATAATATATTTATAAGATTTTAAGTGGATGTTTGTTTGAAATACTCCAGTTAGCATACCTTTTCTTTTTTCTTCTCTGCTCATAGATACTTTATAGAAAGGAGGTAAAATGTTCAAATATATATTGAAACTTACCAAGTCTCTTGAATTTTTTTGTTGTTGTTGTTCATTTTCTTATATTTGGTACAGGGTCTCACTATGCAGCTTGGACTCATAGTGATCCTCCTGTTTACAGCCTCCCGAGTGCTGGGATTACAGGCATGTGTCATCAATCCCAGCCTCAGCTGCCAGCTCAATGCACCCCGCGGGAGGGGCAGTGTGACTTGCAGGACCAGAGATTGAAACCTGGTCCATGCACTTGCCAAGGCAGGTGCTTAGTTCACTGAGCTATCTAGCTGACCCTTTTTTGAATTTTTTTGTTGCTTTGCCTATAGAGTATATTTTTAATTTTAATTATTTAAAACATGTATCTATAAAAGAACTATATAATTTGAGATATTGAAATTGTTGTATATGGTACATCATTGGTGGATACAAGACATAAAACATCTGTCAAAACCCATAACATGTATAGGAAAAAAATACATCCTAATATAAATTATGAATTTAAGTTAAAAAAAAACATTACAATGCTGGTTCATCAAATGTAGGAAAAGAAAATAACTAGGGCAAAATATTAATAACTGATGAAACTATGTATGAGGTAGAGGATAAGTTTAGATTTGTACTCTGCTCAATTTCTGCTATTATCCTGCAAATTGAAAACTGAGATAGTAGATTATATAAATAAATACCCAGAATTTCTTCATAATATCTGCTTGGTGAGTTATTAATTTTTTTAAGTCGACATAGCATTTTGAAATAATTACACATTATAGAATGACTAAATTGAGCTAATATTTTTTTTCTGTAATTTTAGGGAAGTGTCTACAGGGTGTTCAGGGTCTCACTACTAGATCAGACTCGTGATTCTCCTGATTAGAGCATCCCGAGTGCTGGGATTACAGATGCTTGCCCCCATTCCCAGTCTCATTCGCAGTCTCAGCGTGCTCCGGGGGTGGAGCGGGCACAGCAGGCCCGGGAATCGAATCCCTGGCCCGTGCACCTGCTTACAGGCGCTTTAATCCCCTGAGCTATTTGGTCAGCCCTGACCTAATTCTTAATGCTTATACTAATTTATATATTTGTTGTTTTTTGTGATGACATTATTTAATATAAACAATCTTAGCAATTTTCAAGTATAACACACCTGTCCATTTACTACCACCACCACATCAATCCGTTGATCTGTGGGACTTATTCCTTCTGTCTACTGGAAATTTTGTTTTTTCACCAAACTCAGTGTCTTCAATGTGCTTTTATGAAAATGTATTAATGATTCACCATGCAGAGCAGACTTCAGAAATTGATCTTTGCATAAAAGAACCAAGATATAAGGCAAATATCAGTTCAAGGCAGAGAAAATGTATCTCAAAGGAGGATGTTGTTTGAAGTATTGAAATAATTGCACTGCTTAATCATGGTTGACTTTGTGATTTTTTTTAATGCCTCCATATTGGAAATGTGTACCTTTTCTAGACAACATGAAATATAAAATCCATATCAATTAGACAATTCATAAGAAAAATAAAACTGTAAGTAAAAGCATATATCTTTATGATTTTATATAATAGGAAACTGAGTGAGATAGATTCTTGTATTTAGAAACATTTATCTGGGGCTGAGGAGATAGGTTGGTGGTCTAAGCACCTACCTGGCAAGCACAAGGTCCCGGTTTGATCCCTGGAATTGCATGTGGTACTGACCACCAAAACTGGGCATAGTGGCACAAGCCTGTGGATCACTATGAGTCTGAGCTGCATAGCGAGATCCTGTACCAAATAAATATATACATAAATTTAAAAAAAGATTTAAAATTATCTGATAATAAATCTCTTAGAAATAAAGTTGATAAAAGCAAATGAAGCAGGAAACAACATTGTGGAAAATGGGTGGCAAAGTGCCAAAACTTATTCAACAGTTCCCAAAGAATAATATAAAATTATGCCAAAATAAGAAAAGATTTATCATACAGATTAATTTGGAATACCCATGTATTTTTGTGTTTCAAATATTTCAAAGTTATTAATAAATTAAAATCAAGTTATACTAAAAGTGAAATACTCTAAGATCTTCTTAGTTGAAAAGTTTAATTCCTTTGTTGTTTGTTTTCTTCTTTTTGTATGTATTTACGACAGGGTCTACAAGCTCTCGCTACATAGGTCGAACTCGAAGTGATTCTCCTGTTTTCAGGCTCCCAAGTGCTGGGATTACAGGCACCACCATGCCCAGTTTCAATCACCATCTCAGCACACCCTGGGGGTGGGGCCAGCACCCAACGCTGGGGATCAAACCCTGATAGCTGTGCTCTGCCTAAGCAGGTGCTTTAGTCTGGTGAGCTCTCTGGCCGGCCCTAAGTAATTCCTTTTGAAAGCAGGCTTTGGAAACTAAAATGCTCACATAACACAAAATATTAAAGTGAAGGTATTTTGTACTTTTTGAAAAACCCCTGGCAAAGGCATGACACTTTGGGGGCATTCTTGATCTAAAATATAAACTAAAGTCTGGAAATGTGTCCGTATGTTAGCTCAGGTAATTTCCCAGGTACTTTTCTCTTCTATATAAGATACTTGTGAACAGTTTAACACTTTCATGAGAAAATATTGTCAGAAGTATAGTTTTAAAATTATTACAACTGTGCACGTTTCAACAAATTTAAATCCTGTAAAGTTGTATGTTGTTTTAGTGGGTTTCTATTTCACTATAAAATATTATTAAATTTTTAAATGCTATCCCATTGAGCAATTTTTCCTCAGACCAAAATAGTATTCAAAAACACAAGGATAAAAAAGTTCTTTGCATCATTTCAGCTCAAATTATTAGTTTATTATTTGCTTTCTCTGTAGTAAATATCTTATTTCTAATATTTATAATAATTACAACTGTATAAAAATAAAACCTTGATATTCTTCTCTTAATAGTATTTAAACACAAGTAATTTAAAAATAAGCAATTATAGAAAACTCAATAAATGGATTCTATTGTAGGACACATAAGATGATATACTCAAACACTTTTAACTTACAATGAATGGTAAAGGGATAAGTCTGATTATGGAAACTTTATACACTCTCATCTTTCAGATTGATTTGAACAAAAAAATTAAATAAAGTAAATGCAAAACTATCCCACTACCATTTAGATGTAAAAGCTGCTGGTCAATCATCTTCAGTGTCATGCTGCCTTCCATGTTTCAGAAAATTATTAGGTTTTTTCAAGAAAAACTATGAAAATGACCTTTCAGTTTTTAAGAAAAACAAGTGTGTGTCTAATGAAAAAAATCTTCATTTATAGTTTCCTGTCTACTCCTACAACATTAAATCATTCTTAGAAAACTCATTCTAAAACTTTGTTAGTAAATTGAAGTCCACCTGGAGAAGAATAATCAAAAGTTTGAAAGGGAAATAAATACAACATATTATAAAAGGCAAAAATAACATAAGTATGGGAGATATATAATAGGTACTTGAAAAATCACTGAAAGTTTGTCTCATAGATTATAATTTTTCTATGCTAGTCTAGAAAACAACACCAAGCTGATGCAAAGTTCTCAAGACAAAACTGTGCTAAAAATATTGAAAAATTCCATCAAAAGTTCTTGAAAAACTTGAACAAATCTGTAAAGCCATTCAATAGATAACATTTCTCTGAGAAAATCTCTAATGTTTTTTCTGGTGTTGGGAGATTGTGTCTCCTTGCTTTTGGAGGAATATTTTCCTTTTGAAGTTAAGGTAAGCCTTCCATTCTAAGTTCAACATGCCCACACCCTAAATCTCAGTCAAAGCTTAATTTGTAATAATAATCACAATTACTATTAATTATAATCTCTTGAAATAGAGACATCTGTGTGATGTCACCATTTCAATTGATGTTTATAGTTTTACCCTCACAACACACTATAAAATTTAATGTAATCGTATATTTGAAAAAGTACTTTTATATGCATCTTATAAGGAAATAGAATAGTCTTATATAAAATAAACTACTGAAATGTTAAAAATTACATTGATAAATTTTTATGTGACATCCTCAGTGAAAATAAAGTGCTTAATTCATATTTTTGAAAATTAAAATTCTCCTTGAATGTGGGAGTTGCTAAGCTCCCTAAATGATATAGAAATATGGTTACAAAGATGAAAAACAAATTATGGTAGCATTAAGGTTTGTCAGATAGCTCAGCGGACTAATGCACTTTCTTAGATGAGCACAGCGGCTAGAGTTTGATCCCCAGCATGCCATGCAGGCCCCATCCTGGGGTGCACTGAGACATCCGTTGAGACTGGGTGTGGTGGCACACTCCTGTAATCCCAGAACTTGGGAGGCTGAAAACAGGAGAATCACTATGAGTTCAATCTACACAGTGAGGCCCTGTAGGCACTGTAGACCCTGTTCTAAATACATAAAAATAATAATAAATGATGAGAGCATTTGTATTTAAGAGCATTTTAATTAATGTAGAATGGACAAAAAGACATAAATACAGTGGACCCTTAACTTACAGGCACAATTTGAGGGTGAGCTGTGACTCAAGCCATCATCTGAAGGCCCAGGCTCCTCTTCACAGCCTCTAGTCTCTCTCCTGTACACAGGCAGATCTCAGTGTCCTCAGAGAGACACTGGCCCAAGAGTTCTCAAGTAAACTCATACATGAAAGGGTGTTGTAGCATTCCCTCCAGAGATCTTTAAGTTTGAATCTTTATCTGAGAACATCTCGAAGCACAAATGGCTAACATGCAGGTCATCACTCAAGACTTGGGTCTTAAGTTAAAACTACAATTCTAGTCATAAACCAAGTTGCTCCTATCTTAGGCCAGTCATCGCTCGAAACTCCATTTACTACTTTTGTGTTCTGCACATTAACATAAATGTTACACATTAGTATATTTGCATACAATACTTATTATAAAGATTAAATTTCTGAATATGAGAAACATATAACAGAAATAGCTGAAGTATTTTCAAGCCATTAGCAAATATTTCCTGGAATTTTGGCAATGTCTGAAATCACGCTTAGTGAAAATTAAAGTACCATGACTCAGATATCTTCATCCAAATATTTTGTTTTTTGTTAATCTTCATTTATACTATAGCCTAGTTCAAAAAATACTTCTCTGTACTATTGTATAATAACAATGCTATGCTTATGTGACTTCTTTGACTAGTTCTATACTTTATTACATCACGGAGTATTAGTAAAAAAATAAAATAAAATAATTTTCAAAACCTTTTGAAACCTACTTTCATCTTGAAACATCCCTTTTATTTCATGCAGTCAAATTTCACATATTTTTTAAAGCTTAATAAATAAGGTCAGGAATGAATATCAATGGTGTCTGTTGTAAAAAAAAAAAAAAGAGAGAGAGAGGGTTCAGCAAAATTTTAGAAGAAGGCTAGGGAAGAAAGTCCTCAGGGCCTCAACCTAATTTCATCCTCCTAGAGTCAATTAGTCTCTGAGATGATGTTGCTCTGATCTCAGGAAGTGTAGGCAGAAAAAAGGGGCTAGAGATCTTTGTACTTACCCTGGTCAGAGAGGATACTCTAATTTAGGAATAACTAAAGGAGCGGAAAGAATTCATGTCATGCTCTTTCCCCAAGACTTTTAGACTGCTGAAGTCAGTTTGGCTTTTACTTTTTTATTTTTTAAATACACTTGCTGAGACTAGGTAAATATTATTCTTACTATAAAAGTAATTCTTTTTTAGTACAGAAAATTCTAGATACAGATAGATGATATATATACATATATATATATAACTATAGTCAAAGTCAAATCAGATTTTTAAAAATAATTATTTATTGCATATATATATATATATATATATATATATATATTAGGCAATTTGTACCTGTGCATAATGCATCTTGCATCTTCTTTTTTCACATTCCCTTCCACTCCCTTTATCCCCTCTTCTCCTCTTTATTTACAAAAGCTTTGCTTTTATTTTAGCATTTTATTTTTTTCCTGTCCCTTCTCCCTCTAAAAATAAACAAACAAACAAACGTGCCAACATACAGGAAATGCTAACATAAATTCAACATTTAATATGTGTCAAAGTTTTCTTAGCAGAAGAAAATAGTCTTAAGAGAAGCAAAATAAAATGGAATTCACTGAGATAAAAGGACATGCTGCTAAATTGGAAGCATCATAAGGAGTTTGAATTGGAGAAATTCAGAATGATATCATACTGGTAATTTACAGTACAGTTTTCTGAAAATATGGATATAACAGGAAAAAGTAGAATTTAAACATGAGAATAATTCATAAGCCAAGACAAGGAAAGAGAAAACAGAAACATATAGATTTTGTATTATCCATATCTATAAACTTCTCTAATCTTCATTGCTTCTGCAAACAGTAGTGAACTATTTGCTCACAGAAAAAATGTAAAAGAAGTGAAATGTATCTTGACTTTGTAAAAGAACACTTGTAGCTTTACTCTATAGCTGGCCATCTGCTTAATAAAATTATAATTCAGTACAGTAAGCTCTGAGTGAAATTTCTATATTTCTACTATTTTACTGGGAAAATATATGTTACTTCGAGCTGTGTACTTCTTTTGGAATGTTATATTATTTTCTCCATTTCAATAGTAATTTAATTTCTATTATTTTCAGCTCAGTGAATTTTGCATAGCAGAGCATATGTCTTACAATGAAATGCATAGTTTATTATTTAGATTTATTGGTACTATATAGAAGGCACTTGCTAATTCCAAATGCATTTGCATTTGCCTCATATGCGAATAAGGGAGTCATAAAACTTGGGTGAGAAAGGAGATGACCCTGGACAGGATTTATTCTGTGTTATAAGTGTGCCCAGTGATAGCTGCAAGCTTGATAAAGCCCAGCTCTCCACTAGCTGCCGGGCTTCACTTGCACACCTTGATGTGACCCGAGATGAAGGGAAAGTGAAATGGATTAGCTTGAGTATTTGCACTTTTTTTAAGAGAGTACAAATTAGAATTAAAACAGAAAAGTTTATAAGTGATACAGAATTTATCACTTAAAAAGTAATATAAATTTGAAAGTATTTATTGTAATACATAGTTCTGTCTTCCAATTAGTTATACATATTACCAGATATGTGCATGTAAAATTGGAAGAAGAAAGTAAAAAGGGAAGAAATGTATAAGAAAACAAGAAGAGAAAAAGTGCAAACAATTTAAAAAGGAGAAAAAACAAATTTAAGCATCAAATGTTTCTTTCCATAGACCAGCAGAAATGTACAGTACAACTGTCCAAACCATTCTGCTTATGCACATAGATAAATCTTTCCCCCACTCCATCTCCTGTCCTTCTCTTCCACTCAGTAAGTCTTTCCTTTTTAATAAGTTCATTTTCTTTCCCAGTATCTATTGTACCACTCAGATTCCATTTTCTCTTTCAGGTTCTCACGCTAAGTCGACATCATGTTTGCACATGCGGGTTGCTTTTCTTTCACTTAACAGTATGTGCTCCAGTAGCATCTATTTAACATCAAAAGACTCAAAATCATCCTGTTTTATAGCTGAATAATACTCTATTGTGCAAAATTACCACATCTTCTTTATCCATTCTTCAGTCGATGGTCATCCGGGTTGTTTCCAGGATTTAACTATGACAAATTGTGCTGCTGTAAAAATAGGTGCTCATACATTGCTGTGATGTGAGGTTTTCAGTTCTTCTGGAAGAATACACCGGAAAGAAATAGCTGGCTTGACTGGGATCTCGAAGCCTAGCTTTTGAAGGAATCTCCACACAGATTTCCACAGTGGTTGTACCAGTCCACACTCCCACCAACAGTGCAGAAGGGCTCCTTTTCCTCCACAGGCTCTCCAGCATCTCTTACTGGCTGACTTCTTGATATTAGTCATTCTTTCTGGAGTGAGACAGAATCTCAGTGTTGTTTTAATTTTTATTTCTTAAATAATGCTGTTGAACATTTTTTCTTATATTTACTTGACATTTGTATTTCTTCTTTGAGAAGTGTATATTCCTTACAGATGCCCATTTTTTGTTTTGGTCTTTGGGCTTGGTAGGGGTGGCTCATCTTCTAAAATTCTTTATATGCTCTAGATAGAAAGCCTTTGTCGAAGGGACAGGTGGCTATAATTTTTCTCAGTTGTGGTCTTTCTTTTCACTTTATTGGAGATTTGCTTTGAAATGCAGAAATTTTTCAAAAAGATGAGATCCCAGTTGTTGATTCTTTGAAATATTTCCCTTACAGTTTAGCTTTTATTCATGAACTCTCTACCTATTCCTATGCCTTTAACATTTCTACACACATTTTCCATGAAAAGATTCAATGTTCCTGTTTTAAATTTTAAATCTCTGATCCCTTATAACTATAGCTTTGTGCGTGGTGATAGGCATGGGTCAGCTTTAGCCTTCAGCATGTGGAAATCCATTTACTCCAGCACCACTTATTAACGAGGCTATCTTTCTTCCAGTGGGCATGTTTGGTCCCTTTATCAAAGATAAAGTGGCTGAGTATGTTTGCAGTTCTGTCTGAATCTGCTAATCTGTTCCATTGATCCTCATGTCTGTTTTGTTGTCAGTACCATGCTGATTTTATCACGATAGGTTTATAGTATAATTTTAGGTCCGGCACTGTTATACCTCCTGCCTTTTCTTTATTGCCCAGGATTGCTTTTAAATGTTCCCACTTTGGAATGATGACTTTTTCAGCTGACCCTTATTATAACCTGGAAAGCTTGCTGAATTTCTTTTGCTAAATGATTATTTCACTGTATCTTTCTCTTTCTCTCTCATCCCATCTTCTACAACTCACAGCCACTCATCCCGTGTTAACTGCCTTTTTCTCCCTACACTTCTTTCATATACGATTCAACATTATTTATCTGTGTTTTGAGCTTTCTCTTCCCTTGGAACATCCTTTCTTAATATATTCACATGATTGACTATCTTAGCATCTTCAAGTCTATACTCCATATTAACTATTTTCTAAAAATCCTATTTCAGGGGACATTTGGCCAAAATTTAAATGCACACACATGCATACTCCTCGCTGACATTCCCAGTCCTCCAGATTCATCTGTTATTCTCATTATTCATATAATGTTTCATCATGCTATGTAATTTACTATTTATAATCTTCAGAATTTTGAATCAATCCCTTAATAATAGACTTACTCCAAAAGCCGAGAGGTTTTGGTCTGCTTTACTGATCTTTTTGATGTTTTAACGTTGCCTAAGCACCTAGAACTTGAGTACACATTCAATAAGTAACTGAATGAATGTTTGATTCTTCTCCTAATTTTAGCTTCCTATTCTTCTCAAGCTAACAGTGTCTACTTCTCTAGCATTATACCACATCCTTTCCTTTCTTAGCAATCTGAATGAGATCACATATTATTATAATACAATTTTGATTTTAAGTTTTAATATTGATGAGTGTTTGATTTTTTTTTCCTTTTGGTGGTTGAAATTCAGTATTCTTTTCTTTTCTTTTCTTTTTTTTGAGAACTGGGGATTGAACTCAGGCTCTTGAGCTTGCCAGGCAAGTGCTTATTCTACTAAGCCATCTCCCTAGCCCCTACTCAGTATTATTTTGTGTACAAGAGCTCGAAATAATTTTTAGTTACAAATATCAAATAAACTCCAAATATTCTGACATTTTTAGTAGATAGATCCTTAGTATCTTTCTAGAAGATTAATATTATGTTAATTTTTTTTCTCAGAAGAGCAGTGTGTCTCTTACCAAATACAGTTCTGAGCAGATATTAGAAAAAAGTTGTATTCATACATCTATTATATTCATTATATGATTATGCCTTTTTAACCAAAATACAAAATTATTGATTATGCTATAAGTTTTATAGTTTTTGGTTGTTTTTGTTGCTGATTACAGTAGTCTCATTCACAAATTTTATTTTTAAAAAATGAAATAAGTAACCTGGAATGTAAAGTGCGTTTTCATTTCAGATCATGACACATTGGTTTTGATGAAGTTGTGCATTATTTTTAAGAGAGATCTCTAACTATCTTCTTTAAATGTTGAAGAGATTTCTAGCTATATGCTTAGTTCCTCAGGAACTAAGGAAAAGGAGCTAGTAAATAAGTAAAAATTATTGTAGAGTAATGGAACTGCTTGATTGGAAGAAAGAGAGTCAACAAAATTTACTTACTGTAAGTGATGGTGATTGTGAAACAGAGTATACAACCTTCAGTGAAGCATATATTTTAACTTTATCATAACACAACACAGTACAGAATTAGTATTTAATTTATAAGAAAACATTTAATATGTCACGTTAAGAAAGCTGGAAAACAAGAAAATGACAATTCCTTATATTATATACATGGATGCTCAGGTAAAGTAGATTTAAGAAGTTCTGAGATCAATGACTTTACACCTACTGTATAGGAGAGTGATCAACGTGTGACATTTTGTAAGCATTCCAATGTTCAGAATTGATTTGATCATTAGTATAAACATGTCTAAAGACTAAAATCTAGTTTTCTCTATTTTATCATCTCCAAAATACTGGTAATAATAGTTGTGTGCAGATGAAATTACAACGTACACTAATTGTCTTACATGGATCTTGGCAGGACATTTTCCAAATACATGCAAGCTATAATTAAATGGGCTGTCACCAGTGTATCTGTCTCTAAATTCTTACTAGAGGAGTCAAACTGACATCTGTGTGTTTATTCTCCTCGGCTCTCCCTTTCCCCCATAATCAATAGCATCCAGCAAAATGGCTAATTCAACATGTATTTCAGAGATGAAATGGTCATGATTCAAAGTTGATTAATATAGCTACATCTCATCCAGAATGATAGGTGTAATTTAACTTATGCTATTATTAATCCCAGGTGATACACTAAATAAAACATATCTTCTTTAATAATTGGACTTCTCCTAATTATTTCTATTGAAATAATTTTCCACCACTATTCACACAAATGGAAGTAAAAGGAAACTTTTTGAGCAAATTAGTAAGATCCTATAGTAGTAGTTTGAATAGGATTCAGGAAGAACATAGCTGAAGAGGCTGACCACAGTGATTGTATTGTCAACATTAGTTGGTGAGGAATGCATACACTATTCAAGGTTTTCCTTTCACTATCATTCATCTTTGTATTTTCCTTATGGGGAAATTAATAACGCTTAAACTTAGGCATGAGAACTGGACCAATGTTTCCGTAAATTCCCAATTATTTTTGTTGTATTTTTTGTCAACTGGCTATTGTCAAAAGCAAATTGAAATTTTTGTTGTTTTGATAAATAATAAAAACATGTACCTGTACTATGTTGCCTGAAATTTTCCCTGTGTGCAGGGAAAATACAAAACAGTTTCTACAAAAGTTTCTCCATCAATTTAGTGATACATAATGAAGTAGAAATGCAATGACTCCCTATAGTGTTCAACAAAATTTACATAATTCATACTTTTATTTTGTCTTATCACTAGAAATCTCTTTATTAATTTTGGTGAATTAACTCATGTCTTACCATTAGCATACTTCTCAAGTATTTTTAAATTTAAGTCCTATATTTACAAGTAACATTGGATGCATTCTTATTCAAAGAAATGTGGTATTCCACTTCACAAATCTTGCATAGTGCATCTCTTTACCACACATGTAGATTGTTTAGTCAAGAAGACAAGGTGTATCATTTCATATTACTTCTGAACTTGAATTCACATTGTTTCATGAAAGAACCTGCAAACGGCATAAATTAAACACACTACTTGGATGCTTTTCCATTGTAGTGTTTGATACATTATATTAATTTAAGAAGTTTAGAAATTTAATTAAGCGACTCAACAGGGAACCAGGACTCTTAATTTGTAAACATCCTGATTCTGTGCAAGAGGAGGGCAGGGACATTGTGTGACATCTACACCCCAGCCCCAGGGTAGCTTGTTTACAATACAAGGAGGAGAGAGAGGCTGGCTAGAAGCCATAGCTGCTGCCCTTCCCTTTACTCCTCACTGTTCTCTGCTGCCATGAACTTCTACTCTCTGCCATGTGCCTCTCTACCTGGGAGCCAGCCCAGTATACACTGAAACCTCCATAAACTAAATCAACCTTTCCTTCCTTCATTTTGATTATCAGGGATTTGTTCCAGAAACCAGCAAAAATTAACCAAGACATCCATACACAATAGAAACATAGAAAAAATAGAGAAATAATACATAGACATAGATAGATACATAGATAGGTACTGAATATGATAAATGGTGTATTTACTTTTGTTAGGTTTTATTAAATACTTGCAGAGAGAATTATCTCAGTACTAGAATACATGCTGGACCAGATGCACCAATGCACACAAGAACACACACCCATATTATAAAGTTCATTTCTGCTCATGTGACAAGAAACGTGTGACTTAGTTACTTTCCCATTTCTGGACAGCACAATGGCTGATGCCCACAAGTTAAAGAATGAGAGGCTTATTTTGGTGTATACCTTTAATCTAGAGATGGCTTGTTCCAAGGCAGGAGTAGGATGGCAGAAAGGCACAGAAGACAAAAAAATGGAAGGAAAGGGGGAAATCAAAATGTATTTTGTACAGGTATGAATTCCCTATAACAAGTGTGATCATTATGCATACCTAAGATGTAACAATAAATTTAAATAAATTAAACAAAGAGAAAAAAAAGTGCTCAGCCCATGGCAGCCCAGAGTAGAGAGATGAGGGTGGGAGATGACCCTTTCTGGTCACGCTCCCAGTGACCATCTCTAAGCAGGCAACACCAAAGGCATCCATAGGATCCCTCATGGTCTAATCACTTTTTAAACTGTGATAGTTTGGGGAGGGTTTTTAAGATCCAAATCATAATATTCTTCCTTTGGGCCCCCAAACATTCATCTTCACTCTCTATATAAAATGAATTTAGTCCCGCTCTGAGGGTTAAGAAAGTTGTATTAGTTCTAGCAGTGCTGAAAAATCCAAGTGTGCACAGTCTCTTCTGAAATGTAAGGTGTGTTCTGAAGCACGAGCTCCTAAAAAATTGAAAAAAAAAGATTAAAACTTCTGACATACCATGACATAAGGTAGACGTTTCCACTCTGAAGGAGAGAAATAGAGGAATGCAAAATAATTAAGCCAAAGCAAGAGCAAAACCCAGCAGGGCAAACATTAAACCCCACAGCTTCATGTGCAGGAACCAGGGCAAAATGTGGTATGATGTGACTTCCAAAGGGCGTGGGTGGCCTTGTTCCTAGACAATGACTATGATAGCCTCCCTGGCATCTTCTAAGCCTTTGGTTATCCTTAGCAGACTTTCTGCACTCCTGGCATCTCCAGCTTCCTAAGATATCCACTCTACTTTCAGCTTTACTCTTATAGCTCATGTACTTCTTTCTCAGGGAAACATTGTGTGGCCTCTGAGGCTTTCATGTAAGATCTGAGTGGAAGCCTCCAAGGCCCCATAATGCTTGCATGCCTACAAGACCCACACTGTACAAAGGAGGCCAATATCTGCTGCCAGTGAGGCCAGTAGTCACCCTCCCTTACATCATGGCTGCAGAGATTTCTGAGTGCCTGAGTGAGCACTGTAAAATGGATCCTGGTGAATCGATTTTCTTGGCATCATTTCTCTAGAAAGGAAACTAAAGTTTCTTTTCTCATATGAAAAGTTTTCAGTCTTATAACCTTGAGGGTTAACAGTTATTGTGATACTATCATTCCTCTTCTCCTGATATACAATATATAGTTTCTTTTTAATACTACTTGCTATGGAAACTGCCTCAGTCATATTTCTCATTGCTGGGACAACATACCCAGCATTAAGGAAGGAAAGATTGATTTAGCTCACAGTTTGTGGAGGCTCCAGCCCATACTCAGTTGGATTCAAGGCTAGGTGGCCTGTCATAGAGCAACAGCTCAAGACAAAAGATAACAAAGCAACAAGAGCAGAAGGGAGAAGGAAGCAAGCCTTTTCCTCCCTCATACTGTATGTGGGCTTCTAACCCACTCCCTCTCCTGCCCTCCTCTTGTACAGGATGAGGATGTTTTCAAAGAAGGAACCCTGGCTCCCTGCTGAGTCACTTAATTAATCTTCTAACCTTACCAACTTGACACAGTGTATCAACCAGCACAGCAACCAAGCTTTTCAAGGGTACAAGCTTAAAAAGGCTTCCTTACAAGGGCCTGAGTTCAATCCCCGGTTCCGCCAAAAAAAAAAAAAAAAAAGGCTTCCTTTATGGAAAACAGAGAACTTTCTGTATCTTTTGTTTCTGCCATTTACTACTGATTTTTCACCAATCCTGGTTAATAGCAACCAGAAACACCAACGCCACTGCCTGAAACCTGGACTGGCTCAACGTTTCCTTAGCAAGATTCATTAGTTGACTGTCCTTAATTTCCTGAAAACTCTCAGGGCATGGACAAAACGTAGGCAAAGTTTCTTTCAGAGGACAACACACATCTAGTCCAACTGCCAGTTTCCCAACAGAAGCCTCATGATCCAGCCTTTTACTATTCACATTTCTATCAGTTCTGGTCTCCCGTGCTCCGACAAACATTGCAAACTGGTCCCTCCTCAGAACTTCTCTGACCTGCTTCTACTAGCCATCCAAACTCCTCCAGTGAACCAGTGAAACCTTTAGAAGCAAAGGCTTCTTTCTAAACCATGTGGTCAGATATAGTCACAGCAATTGCCTCATTTCTACACTACTGAAGTCTGTCTTAGCTTCATCTGATCACAAGACAAAAATACCTAACACCCAATATTTAAGGAGAGGTTTACTGTGCTTCACTGTTTTAGCCCATAATCTTGTGCATGTAAGGCAGTAAGAAGCTGGCAGAGGGGCATGGGAGGGGGTGATGTGCTCAACCTAGTGCTTTCAAGGAGCATTGGAGGCAGGCAAGACCTAGGGAAGGCAGTGTACCCTGCAGGTCACAGCCCTAGGAACTTTCCTCTAACCACAACTTCCCTCCTCACAGCCAGCCAGATGTTGTGCTCTTACGATTCAGTCTCTTTCAATACGCTTGAGAATTTGGGGGAACATTGCAGTTCTAAACGATAGCAGCATGATTTTCAGAATAATGACCACCAAATACTTAAAATCCTAAGTAACTGCTTATAAATACACTAGCTTATGTAGCATAGAAAAATTAAGCCATGGATGAAACAAAAAGCTTAGCAACCATTTAACTTTGAAAGTGTTGGATTATCTTAGATTTTATATGTGCTCTTCTGTTTACACTTGGATTCTTAGAAATGGAATAGGGAAGCAGAAGAATCAGTCAGAGGTGGGGTGTACTGATGGATTTTTCTAGAAATGATTCTTACCACAGTATTAGCATACAGACCTCTTTAAAGGGACTTCAGCCAAAGAAGAAAGAATATGAAATTATACCCAATAGCAGCACCCTTCCTGAGGCACAGATATAAACTAAAGTACTAAATCTGTTACTGAATTGGTTGTAAACTTACACTAATCCAAATTTGAACCTTCAACTAGAGATTGAAATTTACTAAATGATGGGGAGCCTCACATGCCTTTAAAAAAAGACCATTCATGTGACTGAAAACATTATGTTTAGAAAGTACCAAAATAAAACAAATGTGTGTCATAAAGGATAATGGGAATGGAGTGGTGCTACTAGTGGGTAGATCAAAATTGTCTGGACACTTTCTCTTTTCATACTGCATCTCATTCCTCACCTTTACAGCTAACCATTCTATACTATAGTTTAGTCTCATAAACTATGTTAGGAATTTGGCGAAGTGTTAAAATTGTTCACAAGATAACTATTGTAGTAGACAAAATAATGGTGAGCTCTGTAATACTTCAACTGAACTGAGTCTACATGGTGCTGGGGGTGGAAGGCCCACTTCTTTAATACTTAGGTAAGTCCTACTCTCTTTCCATATTTACAACCACTGAACTAACTATATACTAGATGGAAAGGCAAAACTGCTTGGAAAATTAAGTGGTAAGGAAAGTTGAAAAATTGAGCACTACATGTCAGGCAAACACGATGCACTGAGACAGCAATTGAGACTGGGTGTGGTGGTGTGTGCCTGTAATCCCAGCGCTTGGGAGGCTGAAAAATAGGAGGATCACTTCGAGTCTGATCTGTGTGGTGAGATGCTGTAGACCCTGTACAAAATACATTTTTTTTGAAAATAGCAATTTTGAGGCATAATAGGAAGACTTGATTCTGTTTGAAATTTGGCATGATCTGACATTCCATTCCTATTCTCTGTCATTATAAAATTGAAAAAGCTTGGTTAAGGCAAGGAGGAGCAGGCTCTGCAGACTGAGGATAAAACATTGTAAGAGCCAGCGCTAAGGGAGACCTGGCAGGAGAGTATTTTAAGGCTTGATTTGATGAGAGATCAGTAGTACATTAGGTCTATTTTATGCACTAGAGTTTTATAACGGGGATTTAACTAAAAATTTTAAATCATACCTTTTCAGAAGTACTTTAGAAAGAAAACCAAGGTTATATGACTTGTTAATAAAATTTTACCTGAGTTGGGAAAGCCCTTTATGAGAATAACTTCTTGCCTACTTAAAAAGAAATTGTAAGCTGTCACTGTTTTCTCTAATTCTCAGTTATTTAACAAGGAGAGAGGAGTAGTACAAAATGTGTGGAATCGGACTGCCAGACATTTTCTGAACCGATTTTGAAAGAATTATTTTTTACTCAAAGGAAATTTTAACCTGAATTTTCTGCAACTGTCAGGGTGTTATCTTTCAGGAGACTTAATTAGGTCACATAGACTATATTTTACATACAATTTGGTAAACTACTAAGCAACAATATATAAGCTCGAAGAAGCCTTTGCTTTCAAAAACAAAGGCTTTTTTCTTACTAAAAACTAAGACAACTGTGCCTGAACAGTAGCCTTGGTCCATGTCATCTTCAAGTTAGGATAAAAGAGGTTTGTTGTTTGTTTGTTTTTTTTTTAATCAGCTTCTTTCTAGTACATCCCACATTTTCACAACATTGTGGAAGAGAAAATCAGATTGGAAAAGAAAATAAACATAAAACCATATAGACACTCAAAGATATGCCAGCTTGTGTAGAGGTGGCCAAAAATACTTTATTATAAGGAACTCACAAAGTGAAACTATGAGGTTCCATAAAGAGGAAACTGAGCCAAGTTCATCTTCAAGTAATGATTTAATAGAGTTGGCTTTCAGTGGCTTAGGGAACCCACTATGTATTTCTTTTGAGTTCTGTTTTATTCAGTGACTTCTTATTGCTAGTTTGAAATCCGTGTGGACATCTTCACAAACCAACCAGAACAGAAAATCAGTCCTTTCTGAGAAGCCCTTCCCCATCCCAGCATCCCAGGGATTAACATGTAATAAAACTCTAGCTAACTAGTTATCCAATGACAAAGCAACTGGGTTACAACTTTGTTTAAAGCCGTGAGAAAGAGAATCCAAAGGTCACAGACCACATACAAGACAAGACAGAAAACCGTAGCTTACCAGGAGAAGAGTCTAGCTGAGTCACCAGGTTTCCTGAAGTCAAATCAAATTACTATACTTACTTGTCTGTCTCCTTGAGCATAATGTTTACACAAGGAAACTTAACAGACTCAGATTTTAAAATGGAATATATATTCCTTTCTCTATGCCACTTGTTTGTATTTTGCAATGAAGTTAACAATCCCTTTAAATTAGGAGCACAGACCATAAACTTACTAGTGCAATTGTTTCTGTAATTATTTATATTAAAATACACCAAAACTATTTGTCTTAGAATGTATTTCAGGTGAAATAGAATATATTCTATTCATAGAATTTGTTATTCTTAACAAAGAATTTAGTAACTGCTTCTAAATTTATTTCAGTATTATGTTTATGTTCAAATAAATTTATGTCTTAGCCGTTTTGTTCTAAATAGATTTAGGTCTTATATCTAGGTGGCATCAGCTCTTGTTGCTTTGCTAGCTTTTGTCTTGAGCTGTTTGCTAACTACATTTTAAATTATAATTTTACATAGTTTAAATTTTAAAAATTGCTCTAATTCCACGCCAAATATTTTCCTGAGATAGAACCACATGAGGAGCTATTGTGTTTCGAGGATTGTGTTTCTATTTTTTGTGGGGGGATATCATGTTTCTAAATACAAAATCATCTGAATATTAATATGCATATATGTGAGACTTAGATGTATAACTACCCATACATAAATTTTTAAAGAGCCAATAATTTTATGTATATTTTCTGAAGTGTCATAAAATCAATAGCATTTATCTTAAGCATTCTTTTGAATACATAACTTTCATTTTAACATACATCAAATTTATTTATAGGGAGTTATTTATAGTTTTTATTTCCAAGTGTAAGTATTGTATTCAGAGCTATAGAGAAATTGTTTCTGGATAGGCTTATATGTTCTATTTAGTATATGCATATTCATATATAATGACTGCATTTATGGATCTATAGGCAAAAGTTCTTAAACATTAAATTACTACTAAAACTACACAAACACAAATTTATTTTTATAGTTATAGTCATATTCTTTCCATGAGTTTTTCACATATTTTTAAATGATTTTATGAGAAAAGTTCTGCAACTCTAAAGTCTTAAATGAAGAAATCTAATATAAAAATGTGTGTTGTTTGGTAAAATAATTACAGAATCCATAGTAAAAATAAACTTCTTTAAAGGTGAACATCCTCATTGTATGGGTTTGGTTCTTATAGCACTGATCTTACAGCTTCTCCATCTTTTCTGAGAACCGCAACTTAGTTTCTTCAAAGGTCTGTGCACTCATGTAGGATGTAACATGCGCCATGAATTTTGAGGGTTGTTTCCTTTTAAAGGTTTATCTGTGCTTCAAGGGGCAATCAATATAACTTACACAAGGGAGAAGTCAAGATATTCTAAGTGATATAAAGTTCTTCACTTTACCTACTTATATTATGTTAAAATATCCCAGATAATGTTAAAATGTCGTAGAATAATTTTCAAATATTATGTACAAAATGCTCATTCCTATTTTGTTTTTTGTTTTCTTTTTTTTGTTGTTGTTGTTTTTTTCTGTATTCTAAGGAATGGTTACAGGGTGTTCAAGGTCTTACCACTATATCAGACCGGTAGTGCCCCGCCTGTTTACAGCCTCCTAAGAGCTGGGATTACAGGTGTGCGCTCAGTTGCGATCACAGTGTATCCCGGGGGTGGGGCCAGCACAGAAGGCGCCCTGCGCCTGCTTGCATGTGCTTTAATACACTGAGGTATTTCATTCTTATTTTGAAAAGTGTGTGTGTGTGTGTGTGTGCATGTGAGTGCTATATGTTACTATATAAAAGGTGATAGTCAAAGCTTTTGCTTTGACTCTACAAGACTGTGGTACTGTAAAGTGTATGTAAACTCACATTTATTCACTGCCCAAAAGAATGTATCATTGTGTACTGTAGATACATACCAATAAAAATATGAAAGGAAATAGATACAAAATAAATAGAAACTATTAATTACACATAAAAATCTGGTGCCAGTGCAAATATCTATTCTCCCTAAAGTCCATTATTCTTACATGTTTTAGCAATGAACAGTGTCAGGGTATGATAATGTACAAATGTGAATTCTTTTGCTTTAAATGACCAAAAAATACATATATAAAAAACAATGTTATTTTCAACTAACCTCTTGAGGACAGAGCAATGCTCCCTCATTTTAAAAGTGGTCATCCTTCAAACTGAAATTCTACATTTTGTTAACCACTTCAGTACAAGAACTTTGACCTGCCTATATTCCAAAGTTTATCAAGAATATCACTATGCTATCTAGATTGCATGTATTTAATAAAATGGGAGTCTATGGATTTATGATGTACAGTTTGCTGAAGAAAGAACAGTCCCACAAACAGACTGATTGAATATAAAATAAGATATTCTATGAAAAAGAAGCTCTCTTTCTGCAGTGTTCCATGTGCATGCATAAAAACAAACTTCTGTTGAATTTGAAGCAACAGGATACTGGAATATGAAACAAAGCCAATATTAATGGGAGGTATAGCACTCTGCTAGTTACCCCTCAATTAGCTGAACTTCCTATTTTGTGAAGGCGGTCTCTGTGTTTTGATGGATGAATATAAATTATTTCATTTGATTGAAATCTATGGGTTTCAGTGTTATGTAATGACAATCATTCTGTCAGTAGATAATTTTAGCTTGGATTCTGTCATACTCTCTGTTAGGATTGTATCTGGTGTGAGCAGAAATAGGTTGAATTATTTGATCATTATTACGTATTACTTATGTAACCAAATAAAACACGCCTTAACTATGAACAGATTTTTCTAATGGTCTAGAAGATGTGGTTAATTATAATATTCATGATTATAATATTCTCATTCAATATCAGAATCTTCAGGATAGAATTACAGAGGTAATCAATGGAAAGTTTTAAATCCTTTATACTTATATTAATTAAAAGATGGAAGACAAATGGAAAATCGCACTTTTAAAATTAGGAAAACAATTTTAAAATATTCTACACATTGTTTGAGAAAATAAGTCTTAAAAAAGAAATACAAGAGCATCCATTAATGTGGTAAAAATTATTATATAGCTTGATAAGATATACAATGTGGAAAATGGAATCTTGCAAAATAATTAAATGATTTTCAAAATCTGAGATGCACAGAATCTAAACTAAAATTTATTGGATGACTTGCAAAATGGATCAGAAAAATGAAATGTGAGTTTAACAAAGGGCCAGACAAATAGCTCAGTGGATTAAAGCACCTGCAAGCAGGCTCAGGGACCGAGGGTTCAATCCCCGGACCTGCTGTGCCGGCCCTGCCCCTGGGGCATGCTGAGAAGGGGATCGAGACTGGGCATGGTGGTGCGCACCTGTAATCCCAGCTCTTGGAGGCTGTAAACAGGAGAATCACTACCAGTACAATTTATCTAGTTGTGAGACCCTGAACACCCTTCCCTACAATAGAAAAATAAATAAATAAAAACAAAAATAAAAATGACTAATACATATTACCAAATCCAACTGAGAGACACTAAGGACTAATAGGGTTAATTCCAAGAAAGTCAGGGTAATTGAGCACTGGAAAAGACTAAGTGGGATTTACGTCACAAAAGTAAGAATAATTTATCATTGCAGGTGCGATTAATGTAATTGACCACATTAAAAGAATATGGAAAAAAGACATTTAAAATTTATATAAAATACCATACAAGGCAGTGGAGTTAGGCAATAAAGATGAAATTAAATCCACACAAATTTATGAGTAAGCAATTAAACCATCATTTATTAAGTTATTATGTGTGATGATAAGCTGTCAGATATCAAAACCAATAGATAAATTACTTGAAAAATGATTAATGGCATGCAGATCATTACAAATAAAAACTAACCTATATGAAATCTGTTTATTTCTTTTTTTCCTTCTTTCCTTTTTCTTTCTTTCTTTCTTCCTTCCTTCCTTCCTTCCTTCCTTCCTTTCTCTCTCTCTCTCTCTTTCTTTCTTTCTTTCTTTCTTTCTTTCTTTGTATTTCAAATCTTTCTTTAAAAGGAGTGAGTTGGGTACCTGGAAGGTTACCTGTTTCATTTCCAAAAACTGCAGTGGAATAGATTTATTCATGACACATCTTTATCTTTTACCTTGTCATACTTTGCATCTCCCTTTTCTCCCTCTTTCTTCTTTTTTAATTTTTCAGCTTTGATCAATTCATCCCCTCTTGCTTTTGTTTTAATTTTGATTGCATCAGGTTTTCTTCAGTTCAACAGGTGTTAATATCCTTTTAATTTTCCTTCAGGTTAACGATCTTATTTGCAGAAATCTGCTGTTACCTGGAGAAGTGTTGTTCCACATCGCTTCCAGATGCTTTGTAGTGACACCCCAGGGTTCCTTCTTTAATTTGGCGATAAATGAATGAGAAGGCAAGGGAAGGCCCCCGGTGCACTACAATCCTTGAATTTTGCTTTTCTTTTCTCTTTAGGATGAACATAAGTTTTCATTTCTTTTTCACAACAGGTTTTCTCTTCTTTACCATATCTTCACATTTTTTTTTCTCTTTAGCATGCAGACTTTCACCTCTCTTAGCTTGTCTTAATGAACAGAAAAACTGGCTGAAGCATCTGAGAGACTCATATTGTAGTGACAGTTTTGCACACAGGATGTGTATGAGGACATTCCAACTGTGGATAACTTAGGGTCTCCTTCACCTATTGTTACTTGGTTTTTCTGAGCAAGGGATGGATGCAAAGAGTTGTCAGTCGGACCCCCACTTTCCCTGGAACTCTATCTGTGGAGTTCAATGTACTGGAATGACTGTCATAATCGATTAGAAAAATATTTTTAAATGCAACATGAAATGTCAGATCACTGAGAATTAATTGAGAAAAAATCTTATACTACAAAATAAACAATGGAAGAAATTAAACAATAGAAATTTAATGTGGGACCCATTGGATAAAAAGATGAGGTATTTTTATACAATGGAGTATTACTCAGCTATTAAAGACAAACTCGAAGCCTTTGTAGGTAAGTGGATGCAACTTGAGGCTATATTCATAAGTGAAATGAGCTAGACCCACATGTACAAATATCATATTGTCTTCCTAGTGTAAGAACCCAAAAGAAGAAATAAAACCTAGAGATCCAGTCCTAGCCCAGGCCCGGTGAGTGTGTGGGAGAGCTTCCGACTACCCTGCACCAGTGGGACCCACTGGTCCCAGCCCAGGTGCAGCATGGGTGACATCCTCTTTCACCGTCTTGGGAGGCCCCCCATCACTCCATAGTACCCCCTCACACCCCTCCCACAGAATAGGAATTTCTGTCACGTTCTGGGAACCCCCAGATCCAGTCCTAGTC
>NDGM011231505.1:1404-33346 GCA_002564305.1 Octomys mimax | reverse complement strand
CTCTGTAATTATAGTGTATTATTTTAAGATAGTCTTGGTTTGGAACTGCTAATGTTTCATTTATGATACTCACATTAAAGATATTGTCCCACACTAGTATGGACAAAATATCCTTTCTTGAGCCAAATCGAAGTACATTAAGAATGTAAGGAAGGTTAGCAAAGATCCAGATGAGGTTTCAGGATCAAATTGCTGTTCATTCTGAATAACCTGGGTCACTGTTGATATGACAAAGCCCTCCATTGCAGTTTCTCACCTCAAGCCATGGAAAGGAAGCAGTCCTGGGAACACAGCCCTGTGACAGCACGGTAGCTGCACAGCCACAGAGGTATTTGCAGTAGAGCATTCTGTTCTTGTCACTCATTTATCCTTCTCTTCTTCCTTCTTTTTGTTCCTGCAGACAATTTATTTGAATATTAATTTGTGTTTGCCATGTGATCAGAGTTTGGAAGAAATGTTTCTGAAGCTTATTTCCTTTGTTTGAGGGAATTATTAAAAGTTTAAAGGAGAGGACAACTAGAAAACATCCCAGTACCTAGTCCCACATTTAGTCCTTTAAGGAATTTATTGAAGGAGGCTGGGATTTGAGTAGGGAAGGAGGAAGAACTGTCCCTACGAGGTAAGTGGAGGTTAGATTGTGGCCTAGTGTGGGGTGGGGGAGCAGCCTGTGGCCAGTCCCAGGCAGCACCTTGAACAGTGCCAGGACCTCCCATGGCTTCATACAGGGGCACCATCAAGTTGAGCTCTAAGCATCAGCTTTGGCAACTTTGCAGAATACACACAATTCCCATGTTTAGCACGATGGCAAGGAGTGTGCTGTTAGTGGAGGGAAACATTCTCCCACAACATTTTGGTACACAGCAGTGTGCTTCAGGGAGCAGTACCTGATTCCCTTTGTCAGGTCCCATGGAGTCTTCATGTGAAGCCTGGAAAGGTGAGGATTCCCCAGCTCTATCTCATACAAGCAGTAGTTGGCTTCATTTGTATCAGTGTTAGTGAGCATTTTCCTATACTGCTTATGTAGAGCTCTAATACTAATCTTAGAAAATTTTAATCATTATTCCTATTTTCATGAAAAGGAGCTGATAGCCAGAGACCGTAAGTAACTGGTCAAGGTCAGGACATCATCTCAAGTTAGCCTCAATTCAGAAACCATGGTGGAATAATTATATTTCTTCACATTTAAAAAACAAAAGCTAGGACAGGGGAGATAGTTCAGTGGACTAAGCACTTGCTTAGGTAAGCACAGGGGCCAGGGGTGATCCCTGGCACTGCATGCAGCGCTGGCCCCGCCCTTGGGTGCCCTAAGTGGCAATGGAATCGGGGCGTGGTGAGGCATGCCTGTAATCCCAGCACTAGGGAGGCTGAAAACAGGAGGATCACCACGAAACTGAGCTGCATAGTGAGACTCTGTATTTAAAAAAAAAGAAAAAAAACCTATTTTTTTTAAAATGAGAGACTACTTTAGGAATAGATGCCGGGTGTGTGTTTATGAATATATAAATAGGTGCACTTATTTACTCATTTAAGCTCCAACTCTTAAGTCATTTATGTTCCTATTATATTGATATTCTCATTTAATGATGAAGCAGAAGATGAAGATATTCTAATAGTCGGTAGATCTAGTGTCTAACTCCAATCCTGAAACTAACAATAGTGCATTAATCTCTGACATAAGAACAACTATCAGGAAGACAATGATATACAATGTATCAACTACGGCAACTCTCCTAGTGACTTGTTTTGAATCTCTGTTTCATTGTTATGTTTACCTTCTTTTGAGAAGAAAAGTACAACTGGCAGGGGGAAAAGTAGAAAAGAAAAAGGGGTAAGATAATTTCACTACTAATTCCTATTGGTTTATTTAAAGCAACAGTTAATGCCTGTTTGATAGATCTTTCATGACTATATTTGGTAACCTGAGCAACTACTATGAAGATAACAATATGCAATATAACAACCCTTGTTAATTTCCTATCATCTTGTTTTAAAATTCTGTATCTTTTTTTTACTGTTTTTGTTGTTTTGTTTTTTGATTTTCTTTTTTTGTGTGTGTTGTGGTGAGTTTATTATAACAAATGTGCAGTCATACTGTTTTTTGATTTTCTTTAAAATAAAAATTAAAAAAAGAAAAAGCAAAAAATTAAGCCGGATGTACAGCACATGCCTACAACCCCAGCATTCTAGGAAGCTGAGGCAGGACTACTATAAATTCAAGCCAAGCTTGGACAAGTGACTGACTGTGATCCTATCTTAAAATGAAAACCAAAATGAGCTGGAGAGGTAACAGCCATCTCCAACTTGGCACCATGGTGGCTCTCAGACCCGTCGTGAAGCCCAAGATCATCAAAAAGAGAACTAAGAAGCTCATCTGGCACCAGTCAGACCAATATATCAAAATTAAGTGCAACTGGCAGAAACTCAGAGGCATCGACAACAGGGTGCGGAGGAGGTTCAAGGGCCAGATCTTGATGCCCAACATAGGATACGGAAATAACAGAAAGACAAAGCACATGCTGCCCACTGGCTTCTGGAAATTCCTGGTGCACAATGTTAAGGAGCAAGAGGTGCTGCTGTTGTGCAGCAAGTCTTACTGTGCAGAGATTGCTCATAACGTTTCCTCTAAGAACTGCAAGGACTTCGTGGAAAGAGCAGCCCGGCTATCCATCTGAGTCACCAATCCCAATGCGAGGCTGTGCAGTGAAGAAAATGAGAAGACAGCCAGTGTGCATGTTTATCTGTGCTTCAGTAAAACTGCAAAAAATGCAACCCCCCCAAAAAAAATGAGCTGGAGATATAGCTCAGAGTGAAGACTTTGAGCTTAACCTCCTAGCATAAAAAAACTTGCCTTTCAGTATAATCATTAGTACTGAGTGAGGTACTGGAAACAGTAAAGTCTTGTTAATTGCAATAAGATGCGCATAAACACACCCTGACTTCTACTAAGATTGCAGTTGGTGCTGGTCATCTTGAAGAGAGTCTCTCCTCAGCAGTTGCCAGGATACTGAGACATACATTACAATGCAGAGGGGACAGGACACAGGGCCTTGGAAACTGCCCTTGGAAACTGATTGTTTACATTTGTTTGTATTCTCCTTGAAGCAGAGGTTAGATCATAGCTCTTCTGGGCCTGGCCCAGTCAACTAGAATCTGCTTATGGCCAGTCACTGGACAAGATTGCTTGTTTTCAGTCCTTCTATGCACTCGGGAAGCCAAACTAATAAGATGCACTTCTGTCACCACTCTGAGGACCCTCCTTTGGTGGCTTTTCCAGCCCACAGGAGTGATGGAGATCCAGGTCTGTAGACCATTGTGGGAGGCAGAGTCTCCCAGGGGAATCAAGCTGTTCCGAGGGAAGTCTGGAGAGAGTGCTGTGCAGGTGTCCGCCCTTGCGATGACATCAAGGCACCTGCTTGTGCTCCGTGGTCACTATGTGGTGTCAGCTGCAGCTGAAGTTGCTCAGAGCACACGGCTATCCAGGCTTGTGATGGAGAAGGATCTGGAGTTGTCAAAGGTTCTCTTCAATCAGCTGTGTTGTGGTCACAGAGCTGTAGGAACCCCCACCTCCCCAAGCAGGTAAAGTTATAGGTAGTTGTGTTTTGAGGGAACATATCAGTAGGAAACCCCTGAGATTTAAAAAGCTCTTTTTTCCCATCAATATTGGGAAAGTATTTGAAGCACCCAGTTAGTACTGTGAAGACAGTGATCTATTTTTTACTTTGTACTTATTGCACATGACAGGGGTCTTGAAAATGCCTCTTACATGTGGCTGTGTCTTGCTACTGAGTCTTAAAATATATTGATTATAACTAAGGGACTTTTTAAAAGCCGTAAATGGGATGCTATTTTCTACAAGATTTAGTATTATAAAACACTGAAAAATAAAATGTGTACTGACCTCCATCTTTCCGTCATCGAGAATTATGATGCCAGGTACAGAGGTGTAAAGAAAAAACTCTTGTATTCTGGGCCCAAGTGTTGTGGTTTCTTGGTTCAGCTTTAAGGCTGTAATAATGACAAGTTCTGCATCTTGACTCTCCACCTGACTACTTGTGTGGCCACGAAAACATCTTGTAGGGATCTTGATCTTCAATTTCCTTACTTGAGAATTTAGAGTAATAATTCATGCCTCATATATCTTGTTTCCATGGTTAAATGAAAAAAAGAATTAATATTTATGCTCTGCTAGTCTGGTTTCTGGGAGGTTGTAGGTAAAAGGAAGGAAAATATGTTAGCTTTAGAATGTTCCCAGGTTGAGGTTCTGCCACTTAGAAGCCAAGTGTTTGGGGTGAGTTACTTAATCTTTTCCAGTTTCCTAGTTTTCTTCTCCAACAGAAGGGTATTTATAACAAAAGAATACCTGCTTCACTGGGAGGAGGGGAATAATCAATGCAAAGTATTCACTGTACATAGAATATGACAACCATTTATTAATATGGAAAAGAGGAAGCTATTTCTCACTTAGATATCAGCTCTTGATAAGATAAAGATACTGTTTCTTAAAGACTGTGCTTCTTTTTAAAATAAACTTTTAGTACAGAGCTACTGCATATTAATGAGTCTCACCACAACGTTTGAATGTCAGTGTTTCATTTTTTGCATTTCCCCCTCTTCCTTTGGGATAGAAACACTAACTCATGAAAAGACTTTATAATGTTTGCTACCTTTTTCCAGATCTTCATGATAGAATCCAATTTCATGATGCAATTAATAAAAATGTCTAAAACGTGAGATAATTATCACTCTGGGATAGCATGTGGCTATTTCTCTAGGGTGATTTCACAGAAAACTTGCAGGATACTCAGGCCTTCTCTCAATTTTTTTCTCTCTTAGAGGAGAGTCCCTGACTAATAGTGCTGAAGTAAGGATGCAAATATGTGGGGAACATGGAAACACTTTTTACCTGGAAGACTACAAAGGACATAGGTCCTATGAAAACCAATCCTTGCTTTCACTGGTCCCTCTTTCCTGGCTAATGGGGCACCACCCTTTCAGAAAGTTTGTGTATCACCAGCCATCAACACTACTGTGTAGAGTCCAGCATTTCTATAATCTTCTCCTGCAGGCTGACATCCTCGGCCTATTCTGAAGGTCAGGGTTCTCTCACAGATGCCTACTAGATCAGACTTAGAAGCTGGCACCCAATACCATCCCACAGGACAGATTGCTCTTGTTCTGTGGGATCTAGGCTGACACCTTCTCTCCCTCGTGCTAGTGTCTCCTTGCTGCAGTGGGTACCTGGAAGCTTGCGTGAATCTCCTAGTTAGGGATGAGAAGGAGGAGCAGGGCCAGGAGGGCTGAGAGCTAGAGTAAATTCTTTTCTTGGCCACTCACAGATCAAGATCCAGAAGATGAGTTACGTGAGGGCCTCTAAAGGCAAACCAGGGTCAAAACACCCACATAACCCTGTTGTACCCTTTGGCTTTTCCAGATGCTGGTCTATGCCTATCTAGCTTTATTCTCTTAGCACCGTGAGATAGGAACAATTGCCTGGTTTTCCATATTAGAGAAGAGATTCAGAGATGGTACCACTCTGAAACCATCTGGGAGGTGGAAGAGCACAAATTCAAACACAAATCTGTCTGACACTCAAGCTACGTTCTTTTTTTCATCATGAACTATTTCCACAGTATGAGATTCAAGATAGGCTCAGGGGCTGAATTCCAGAAATAGTTTACTTTGGTAGTGAGGACATTTTTTCAAATGAAAAATGGTGTTTAATGAATAATTTCCCAAAGAGATCTACACGCTGGGAGTGCTGGAATGCTGGTGATAGCATTCATGGAGAGGAGCCGTTGCATCGCTTGGCAGGCCTGTTCCTTAATCTTCTAGTCTCAAAGACCCAGAGGTGATTTCTGATTACATCAGCAGCCTCACAGATTCAGCTTAGGAGTCTCGAAACCACGTATGTGACTCACACATCGTTGTTATAACAGTAGGAAACACATTAACATGGCTCTAAAGAGCATTCCTTGAAAAGCTGGGTTTTCAGAAACCAGTTTCTCCATGTACGTGAAACACACCATCTATGCTGTTTTCCTGATGACAGTGTCCTTGCGTGAGGCTGTACATTGTGTGACCAACAGCTTAACAAAGCTCTGTTTGCTTTTATAAACTCCATGTGCCAGCACATTCTAGTGAACTTATAGCAGGTGACTAATGAGTATTTCACCACCATTTTGAGTTACAAGCTGTAAGGACTGTCATTTAGTTGAACAATACGTGAAAATGTTTTAAGCACTTGTATTACAAAATAACAATAAAAATCATGGAAAGTACCAACAAGCGCTGTCTCTGTCAGCTCAGGGCTGACAATAATGCTGGATTATTGAAGACATTTTTGAATGAATGGTGCTATCACTACCCATTTTCCAAGCACTTGCTGTTGGACCCTTTTTTAGATTTTATGTGCTTAAAATCAAGTTGTTTTATTTTGTATTTTTATTTTGTGTTTGGTTTGCTTTGGAATACTGGGAATTGAACCCAGAGTAGATAGGTAGTCTGTCATTAAATAGGTCTTTTTATTTTGAGGAAAGATCTTACTAAGTTGCTGAGCTTGTCTCAAGCATGTGATCATCCTGTTATCCACTCCAGGATAGCTGAGATTACAGCCATTCACAGCCATATCTGGCTTCTAAAATCAAAATTTTGGTAGTTGAATCACAAATGTAGAGGCTCCAATCTACTTATGATAGAATGGTGTTGTAAGGGATGTCAAGCCCCAGAGCATAGTCTGAGGAATAGAGCCCAGAGAAAGATGGAAGCTATTTGTCTTAGGCACAATCCAACAACATGGGTTCAGTACCACATTCTTCTTTCTTGGCTTGATCTTGGAAGTCACCAACTTCTTCCTCAGCTCCACAGTTTTCTTGGAAGCAAGGATTATGTTTCCCAGGGAATTCTTTGGGACTCGAGATAATGGGAAAAAAGTGCTTGGTATATAGTAAGTGTTCAAAACAAGTTGGTCTCCTCCTCCCTTGCTCCTTTTTCTTTTTCTTCTTTGCCTTCAAGGAAGCAGTAGACAGTGAGAGGAAGAGTAAAATAAGACATCAGGTTTCCAGGACTGATAGAGAGTATAGAGAAGGGACCTGGGAGGAGCAAAGGAACTAGGAGCCCATTTTTCCTGTATGCACAGTAGAAGAAGGCTGGAAAGAGTAGCAGGATCAATTCTCTAAACAGTCATGAGAGTAGCTTGTGTAGCACTGTCCTGTAAGAGTGCTGTTCTCTGGGGCTTGTGCTTTCTTACCTTTTTAACTGACCTCAGGAGAAGAAGGAAGGAGCATATACTTCTATTTACTTGAGGGAGAAAAAGAGAGAAAGAGAGGAAAACCAGAACCTCACGTTCAGCCGTTAAAATTCTGATAAAATTGAGATGGCAGTGTCTTGAGATTTCCTTGTCATGTTATAGGTTCCTGGGCATAAAATGGTGAGGCACAGGGGTTTAGTAGTTATTACCGGAAAGTTAAATAAAAACATACCCACAAAAATGAAGCCCTGACATAGTAGTCTTCCAGATTTTCTATCATTTACTATAAAGAAAAGTAAAAGCAGTTTTATTTGCGTTTGTACTTGTCTTTGCAGAGAAGTTTTCTATGTATGCAAAATCTGCCTTCCAAGTGATAAACCAGCATCTGCAGAACTGGGCCACATGCTCCAGGCTTGCTCATAAAAATCTTTATCATCTTTTAGGCGGTGTTTTGCTGAGCTTGATGGGCAGCTGATAGAAAATTCTGGCAAAGAAGGGAGCACAGCCCAGCTCATATGCACACAGAGGCTTTGCAGCAGGCTGGACTTGGAAGCAGGCTCTAAAATGCAGCTTCAAGAGATTTATTCCAGTGTCCATCAAAGTGTAAGTGTACACAAGTGGCCAGTGGGGACCTATCTGCTCAGTGAGGTGCGGGGTGAGGCAGATCCTCTGCAGTCCCACACTTGCCTAAGGCTTGTTTAACTAGAATTAGGAGTTTGGTGACTGGTCTTACCACACAGATACCAAGTTATGTTAGATGCACATTAGGTCAAGGGTCAATGAGACTCATTGTTTGAAGGTACTGTGGGTAACAGGTGGACAAGCTGATGTCCTGTCCACATCTCCTTGGGTCCCTGTCATATTTCTGCATACCTGCTTCCTGACTTCTGGCTGCTCTGGTACCTAACAGATAGCATGTTAGGCTCCTGGAGCCCCTTCTCCTAGCAGCTCTGACAGCTCAGAAGTAGCCAGCTTTTCCAACCTGCAGGATATCTCTTTGCAGGTGACTGAGGCACTGGAGCTCTCAGCTTCCCTGCCTTGAGTCTGGGTGAGTCTGAGGTGTAAGTTCCACTCCAGACTTCCTGTGGTATAAGTCTGAGGCTGGGCATTGCCTAAAATCACTCCCTCGCTTGGCTGCTTCTTCTATCCTGCTGTGCTGCTTCTCCCCATCTTTTGTAGGCTATGCTGGCAAGAACATCCCACTAACAAAGTATTTGCATTTGGCTTGGCATCTCAGGTCTGCTTCTAAGGAAACTGACATAGCGCTGCAATTTAACCCAAATTGAAATGAAGTAATCATGCATGTGTGCACTCATTTATGTGTGCGTAATTTTAACTGTTGAGAGTATGACCTTGTAGTGTGGATAAAGCATCTTGGATATTAGAACCTTGTAATTCTCCCTGGAGGATGAAGTGGGTCCTCCAGTGGGGAATGTGGCAGGGCTCCCTGGGATGGCTGAAGACCAGATGCTGTGTGTATCCTCAACTCTGCTGGTACTGTGAAAATGGTATTGATTTGGCTCACAATGAATCAGTGGAGAGAGAAGGAGAGGGCAAGGGATGGAGCAAGTGAGCATCCTGAGGTGGAAGGGGCTAGGGTGATGCAAAGTATCCCAAGACCTCTCTCTATAGAAGCCAGTTTTCAGGTTTGTTCAGTGGAAGTAGGTACAAGTGGACACCTTCACAAATGTGCAGATAGTAGAAATTTTCCTTGGAAATTCCTACAAAATACACTTGTCCCTCAGTATCTGCTCAGGAAAGATTCCAGCATCCCTGGTAGATACCAAAGTCCATGGGTAGTAAAATCTCTTTTACAAAATGACATAGTATTTGCCTATGATCACACTCATTGTATTGTATATTTCAAAGCATTTCTAGATTGTTCCTAATACCTAACACAATGTAGAAGCTGTACAAGAGGTTGTGACACCATACTGCTTAAGCCACTGAAGAAAAGAGCGCACATGCTCAGTACAGATGCAATTTTTTTCTGCCTGTATGTGATCCACAGCTAGATTCCGAACCCCTGGAAAAGGAGGGCCAGTAACAATGAGCATCATGAGCCCTGAATATTTTCAAGGGAAGGCAAGCAATTCTCTAGGCATTTAGACCGTGTTAACACATATGCCTGCTAATCTAGTGCAGACTTACAGAGTGGATTATCTCTGGGAGTTGGAGACTTACACCAGTGGAAACATCCAAACAGAGATGGAAGGGACTTTTGTCCAGCAAATTTTTTTTAGGATTTGGTGCCAGCTGAGTGAGATAAAGAATCAGCTGGGTGGTCCTTTCAATTCCTGGGGTCAGTGATTTCATAACTAGGTAGAGAAGGAGCACGGCAGGGACAATATAGCATTTGCTGCTTTTCCTTGTGGGGGAGAATTCACCTGTATTTGACACGCTCCGCTCCACCTCTCTTTTGAGTCCTAGCAAAAGGTGGCAAGGATCGAAGCTGAACAAGAAGAGGTCCAGAGGCTACCCACTTGCCAGGCAGCAGGAAAACAGCTCCGACTCTCACCATGCCTGGTGTTTCATCAGTGCCTTGTCCACCCAGCTTTTATGGTGCTGGCTTCGAGTGAGAGGTCTGGGATGTGCCACAGGCCATGTCTTCACACCAGGCGGCGTGTAGTGCCCCATCTGGCCCTGTGCTCCTCGCAGCAGCACTTCATCACGTGACAGTCTGAGTCCTGCCATCACTTGCTCACTGCGTGCTGCCTGCTTGGCTCCCAGCGTTACTCCTGCCGGGTGCAGACTCCACCTTGGGCTGCTGCGGGGCCGAGTTTGAGTTCCATGCACTATGTAGAAAGGCATAATAGATATAGTAAAACGGGAAGAAACTGAACTGAAGGAGTAAATAACGAAAAAGAGAGAAAGGAGAAAAGATAGCAAAAAAGGAAGGAGGGAAAAACATGCAAGTATATATATATATATATATATATATATATATATATATATGAAGGCTGAGATGATTATACTCATAATTTCCATCATTTTTTTGAAAATAGTAGTTAATGTTCAGACTTTTCACCTTGACTAACTCTGTACTGATATCTTCAATCTGAGCAACTACATCGAGGACAGCAATGTGTAATACAAAACCCACAGTTGAGTGCCTCTCATTTTGGTCTTCTAAATGTGTGCTGTTCATAATGTCTTATCAATTATTATACTATCTTTAAAATAAATTAATACAAAAAGACAAGGAAAAAAGTTAAGATTTCTTGAAAGCAGTGCCAATTTCCAATTACTTCCCCAATTTTTCATAACTATATTTATTAATCTGAGTAACAGATTTGATGATAAAAACAGATACTATAACAACCATTATTAATTAGCTATTCCTGTTTTGAAAATCTGTAACCTACGCATTGGTGTATGTTATCCTGTTTCTGTCTTTTTCCCCCTATTTCTTTTTGCTTTTGTTTTTACTCTTCAAAATGAAATAAAATAAATTATAATAAATCAATCAATAAATAAATGGCAACAAATAAATGTAGAGGAAATAGAAAAAAAAGACGTTTATAAAAAAGACTTGGAAACCAAGTGACACTAGTTACCACAACTTTTTAAACTTCCTGATTTTTAAGTCTTTGATGGAAAAAAGTAGTTTTAGGCCCAGAGCTTATTTATGGGAATTCGACTCAAAATATGTGATATGTTTTCTTTTTCATGTGAATGTTCACTTCAGCTTCTGGTCTGGAATAGATGGAGTCTCTTTATGACAAGATAACTAGAGCCCCTCACCTCTCTAGGGAATTATCAAAAAATTTCAAAACCTTTAAAGGGTAAGTAGTGGAGAAGAAACAACTGTCCTTTGGGGGAGAGCAACACAGGCAGAAGGGCCTGCCAACCTCGAGATCTGGGGTTGCCACAGGCAACAGAGGGTAGCTACGGATGAGGGATGAAAGTTCTCAAATGGTACAGGAGAAGCAAGACATCTCAGAGCAAATGCCCAGCTGGGAACTCCTACAACTTCTCATGCATGAAAGTAGATATGGGAAAGGGGTGGGGTCTTTGCCCTTGCCCTCCCTTGTAGAGAATGCTGCTTGGAGAAGAGAGGGTTACACCATGTGTGGAGGTCTCATTGCTCTCCTATTCTCTGAAAATCTCATTGGGATATTCTAATCTCCTTGGAACCCTCTGCATTATCTGTACTTTTAGCATGGCTCACATTTCAAATGGCAGGCTGTGGAGAAATCTGATTGTTTTATGGGCCCCGCCAAGAGAGGAGCTCCAATTCCTTTCTCTTGGCCATGTGCCCTCTTTGAGGGAGAAGACCTGTGGTGTACAGAGACCGGCCAAATGCTTAAAGATTTCAGAAACTTCAAAGGCAGGGGAGGAGCCAGGAACAATAAAAAGAAAAATGATAAACATTCAGCTTAAAGACAGGCTAAGTTAAAATCCCTGAAAAATTAGTCGAGCAGACTTAGGGGCCGATTCTCAGGGGACTGTGGCAACGTGCCATGGTGTTACCCAATGCTCCAAGAAGCGATTATTAGCTTTGTTTTAGTTGTGATAGGATAGCTAACGACTCAGAGAGGTGGAAAGACAATGAAAGAGGAGAAGATGAGCTATGGAAAGAATTGCTCCAGTTTAGGACTCAGCCAGGGCTGTGGAGCCTATCCCAATTTCCGTGGGCCCTAGGACAAGCCCGTTTGCAAATTCAGTCTTGAAACTACTTGATAAGAAGAAACAAGGTGTTTCACAAAAGCTCAAAGCCTTGACTATCTCTGTAATATTAAAGGAGTCACCACTGCCTGTGAAGTTTTCATTGTATGCATACGTTTTCTACAGATTTGGGATACACCAGTGAGCAAAGCAAACATCTTGCTCTCTCTTAGAACTTGAGTTTTAGAGGGCAAAGCAAACATTAAATAAAAGTCTCAAGACTAAGCTATACGTTGGATGCCGACAATGGCCTGGAAGAGAGGAAAATGTAAGTGTGAGAAGGCCATTGGCTGTGCTCAGAGAATTCAGGGATGCAGGGAGCAGAATTTGGTGGGTGGGCACGTTTAGCTTCACCGAGATGATGAGCTCCAGGTAGAGACATGCAGAAGGGGAGGAAGTTACTCTAGAAGTGTTAAGGGAAGGAACACTTCAGGAAGGAGGGGAGGGAGAAAAGTCCTCAGAGCGCTAAGACTAATCCTGGAGTGTGCTTTGCAGATGTCAGAACAGCCAGGAAGCCAGGGTGGTTACAGGGTGAGTAATGTCAGGAGAGGATGGAGACCCGAAGGAGCAGGGGCTGGGCAGGGTCACTCAGGTCTCTGGAGCTGCTGTGAAGGCCTTGCTGGAGTAAAACATGACAAATGCTGCCTAAATGCACAAATGGACTTGAATAACCCAGATGTAGATGTAGATGTAGCAAAGGAGTGTAGATATGTCATACCATTCTTGCCTTCAGTAGGCTCAGTAGAGTGAGAGACAGTTAAGTAAATTTATAATTATCATCCATATAAACACTGCACTGGCCAAAGGCTGTGATGTGGCAGTAGAAAAGAAAAGCCACGATCCTTGGAAGACTCAGGAAGACATCCTAGAAGATGACATCTGGGCCTACATGTTATGATGAAGGACATATACTGTTCAGGAATTTAACTTTGTAGATTTGCTTTTGGGACACTGAAACCAAAGGTGCAGGTGGCTGCCCCAGGTTGCTGTGCCCCGAAGCCATCCAAGAAGACCACATCCTCCCACCACAGTTACTTCCCTGACTGAGGATCTAGTGCAAGCTCTGTGCAGGGCTGTCCTCTTCCAACTTCTTGTTGAGACTGTGGAACACAAAGCTTTGGCTGCCCCTGAGATCTTGGGAAGCCTGGAACATACTTCCTTGGCTCCTGATGTTACTGCCTCTCCCCTATAGCAGCAATTCTTGATTAAAGCTCTTCCTTCAATAATATCTAGGATGAACATTGTAAGGATAAGTCCAGGCAAATGAATTTCACATGCAGGTCAGTCCAGGAGTAGGACAGAAAACCTACAATCAAATAGAAAAGAGGTGGGTCATTTGAGCAAAAATCTCCTGGCAGTTTGGGGTCTCTGAGGCAAACTGCCAAATGGCTGACATGTATTATCCCTGGTAGGGCAGAAAGTCTGCAAGGTTAGTTTCAGGAGATCTTGAGTCCATGTTCATGTTCATTTACTTGCTAGCTATGTAATCACAGGCCTGTTTTCCTTTTCTGTTAAATAGAATCGTAACAATTTTCTTTCACACTCTCGGGACTGTTAGTACAGACATGTACTTGGTAGTATGTGCTAAGTTGTAAAGTATGACATGTGTTGCATGTTTATATTTTCAAGATGATTTTAAAACATCTTCATTGGTTTATTTGGTCAATATCACTTTTGGGAGGCAAATTTCTGAGTCCATAGAATCTTTGTATTAGACATTTCAAATCTTGAGAAAGTGTTGTCTAAAGGCTTCATGTTATAAATGATGAGTTTTAAGATTACAGAGCAAATTAGAGGGAAAGCTAGCCTGGACCCCTGACTCATCTTTCTGTGTGCTTTCAAATAGATGACAGTGTAGCTCGTCGTGAATGAAGATTCTTCCTGCTTTGGGCTGAGCCAGAGACAGGACGTATCACTTCCTCCTGGGCTGCTTTTACTGAAGCATCTTGAATTTCTTCCTTATGCCAAGTGCTTTTCACAGCTTTAAAAGGCATTGTTTTTGTTCATAAGAGACCATCAATCAAGTACCTGTTATGAATTAGACTGATGTAGGTAATTGCTACTAAAAAACTACTCTCCTTAATCCTCCCAGTAATCAATGAGCTTTTAGTGGCTTATCCAAGTTCTCAGGGTTAGGGGATAGTGAAACTGGAGTAGGGCTCAGTTCCGAAGACACCATGCGTCAGTGTCTTTCCATCTTATTAAACTGGGTACACCCATTTCTATGTCAGCCTCTGAAATCCAGAGGTCTGGAAATCTAGACTAAAAAGAAGCTAGTTAAAGAAAACAGCTGAAAAAATGGAATTGGTCTTCATGACTAAACCCGATGAGTACAATTGCTATAACAAATTAGACCTTGGGGAAGGCTTCATTTTTTTTTTCACAAGGTTACACAAGAAGAAAATAAAGGAAATACTTTCCACATACACAGTGAGTTTTCTCCAAGGCAATTTTACAAATAGGATGTAGATGAATCACAGGTAGGATTTACGATGAGTCTACCATGCAGCAATGTGGGAGGCATGATTAGAGATGTGTCTCTGTACTGACAAAAGCACTGAGCCCAGCCCTGCTTAAATCAGAGGTGCTTGGCAGACGAGGCAGATTCATTACAGTTGTATGAGAGAGCACAAAGAAAAGAGTGAAAACTACCCCAGCCTCCCTGTACGGACAGAGGCACTCATCCCATGTTGATGAATTTCTTCCTTGTTGTCCCTGAAGTTGCTTTTTAAAAACATGGCTGGAATTAAACAGCATGTGAATTTGTATATTTTGCCATTTTCACTAGGGTGATGAGTGCTATTCTGTACTATTTAAAACAGTCATGATGATACTTGGTGGGTAAATTATATTCCATTACTGGAAGGAAAGAGAAAATGTAAAAGAAACACACTGAAAATATACAATGCAAATTGAAAAATCAAATGCAGAAGAAAAGAGATGAGAAGAGTAGCAGGTTCTTGAAACCAAAGATGAGTCTATAAGAGAAGACAGAACAGGCCTTCTTATGTCAGAGATTCGCTAGCCTACCAGTTCTTCTAAACCTTTCCGTGGCGACGTTTTTGCTTGGCCCCTACTCCTGCTATGTGTCCTTCTGCAGAGAGTGGCAAGGCTTTTCTCTGAAGGGCTAGAGAATGAGGTATTTAGGTTTTGTCAGCATTATGCTCCCTGTAGAACTAGCATGAAAACTGTCACAGATAACTGAATAAAAATGATCACGACTGTGGTTCTTTATTTACAAAGCCAGACAATGGCTAGGATTTGGTCCTCCTCAAGGGAGCTTTTTCATCAGTCTTCATCTGAACTTGATTGTATGCTAAACTCAGACTATATACAAAGGAGAAGGAAGATTTCTGTCTTTGTCCCCAAGCAACTAGGAGAAATTTAAACAGTGAACATTGAGTGCAGCACATTAATAGCAATAAACACAATATACATAGAATGTTGGAGACCAAAGAGAAGGAAACACATTGATTTTCTCTGAGCAATGAAGTAGCTCTTAAAAATGAAGGGATGCCTAGCCTCTGTCTCAAAACTCTGGAGGGGTCACCCATAGTGCTCATTCAGCTGGCTATGTTGTGCTTCTTCTCCTACGTGGGTTAGGAGTGACTCCATGAAAACAAGTCCCAGCTTAGCCCAAACCAGTAAAACTTCCCAAGAAACCAGTGGATATTTGCAGAGCAAAGTTTACTAAACCACTGCCTTTTTTTTTTTTTAACCACCCTTGTTTGATCTACATAAGAAAACAACAAGCCTCTTGCCTCTTTGAAGTCCTGTATTGTGTTTGTTTGCAATATGCATATACAAGGTACAAAAGATTAAATCATGGGGAGTTGTTTCAAGATACCAATTCCACCCCCAGCTATGGGACAACTGTGGCCTCCATTAAGTGCCACAACGGATGCCTACTGTGTGCGAAAGGTGGTTTCCCTGTGCTCCTACCCAAGGTAATGATCAGCTTTCTGTTTCTAGCACAACCACTACCAGTAGCTGCAGGATAACTGTCAAAGAGACAAAGGGTCCTGGAATGCTTGGTGCAGAGGAAGCTAGAGGAGGAGAGAAACAGAAGGAAATGCTGTTGCTTTTTTTTTTTTTTTTTGAGATCGAATCTAACTTAGGAGAATGTCAATGATTCCATTTCAGTTCTTGAGAAGAGGAACCAAGCTCTCCAGAGATTCTTGAAATAAATACGCTGTCTAAATACACAGTGGTTTTCATATATTTGTACAGTAATCCTCCAACACTGCCTAAACAGCTATTGGGAAAAACTTACAAGTTCAATAAATTTCAATTGGAACAGTGATAAGTGATACTTAGTTGAAGAAAACTGCCATTTCTGTCAGAGGCCAGAAATCTTTCTATTTAGGAGTCCAGATGCTTTTAAAATTGACTTATCATTAAAATATAACTAAAATACAAAAGAGATTTAAGGATCAAGTGTTATCCTTTGAAAATTATGAATAGAACACATAGCTTTTGAAAAATTGTTACTAAATATGTAATAAGAAGTAGAGGAAGACTGGGTATGGTGGCATGTGTTTGTAATGCCAGTGTTTGGGAGGCTGAAAACAGGAGGATCACTACAAGTCTGATCTGTTCAGTGAGACCCTATAGACCCTGTACTAAATACATTAAAAAAGTAGAGGAGATAATGATATGGAGAAGAAAGGACAAGAGGATAGGAACAGAATTCATAGAAGAAAACTAGGATTTTGTTTTTGTTTTTATAGAAGTATGGGAATATGGTAAAGTTTAAAGAGAAGGAATCAATTACTAGTAAAGAGGAAGAAGACTTAGAAGGAAGAAGAAATGGGAAAATTTGATGCATATGACACTGAGAAGAAATTATCGTCTGGAATCTTCATGAGTAGAATGAAGGCCCACTGCCTTTCATTCTTCATATTCTTACCCTTTCCAGGGACACAACTAGGGGCAGGGTTTATTCTGCATTGTCATGGCATTATCAGAACAGCGGCACTGCTCAGGCTGGCCAAGATGGCACCAAGGGGGAGCTGGCCCCTGCTGACTGGGAATGGACTTGTAGCCCAGGGTTTCAGTTCTACACTCTGGGTGTACCTTATATGAAAAAGGAACAAGACCCTGAGATCTGAGACTTAGGTTATGACAGAGAGTGATCATTTGAAGTATCATACACCAAAGTTAAGACTCTCCCCTTGTATCAAGAAAAATTGAATTAAACAGGTGAGAATAACTGCATTTAAATCAATGTACATTTATTGAATAACAACAGTGTGCCAAGCACTGCACTTATTTCTCTTTACACACCCCATCTCATCTGCTCTTCATAACAATCCAATGAAGTAGTTATTACAGCAGTCATTTCCTTGGGAAAGAGAGGGAAGCCTAATGAGCATATAACCATATGGGTTATATGTACTCTATATTATAAAGGCTGCTATAGGGCAGCACTCAAGCTCAACTGCAGACATTCCCCACACCCCTCGGTTTTCTAACTTTTTGCTGCTAATTCACTTTGAGAACCTGGCACATGTGGTCCCTAAGCAGGAGGAGCTCGGAGGACGTTTGGCAATTTCCGGAGACATTTTTGGTTGTCATAACTGACTGAAGGCTGCTGCTGGCTTCCAGTGGGCAGAGGCCAGGGATGCTGCTAAGCATCAGCACACAAGACAGACCCATAAGAACTGTCTGGTCCAATATGTCACCAATGTTAAAATGGGAAATCCTGAAAAAGGTGGCAGACACTAGCCACAGTGCCTCTCTTACACTTCGTATAAGGATGCTCAGATTAGCTGCACTGCAGACATTTTAATACTTGAAATCCCTTGGAGGTCTCCTGGGGAAGGGGAGAGACAGCTTTTCTGTTCTGTTGGTTGCCTAAATACAAGGCTTTGGCTGGGCCATCTTTGATCAGTTCCTCTTAATACAGTGTATTAAGAAGAAATAGACAATGCTGGCCAAAGTAATGTAGAAACTTTTCTTCGCCACTTTTTGAGGCCTTTTTACCTTGTATTTAAAGCTCAGCAATGGTGACTTGATTGTCTGTCTCGGTCTTTGCTTTCCACAAGTTTGTCCTCCCCATCATTTCTGTAAAGTACAGCTGTTCTTTGGCATCTAGAGAGATTATTCCAGGATGGCCTTCAGGTAACAAAATCTGCAGATGCTCATGGCTTATAGAAAATGAGGTAGTATTTGTAAATAACTAATGCACATCTTTCTGTATACTTTAAATCACCTCTAGATAGTGTATATTCCTCATAAAATGCAAATGATACCTAAGTAGTGTATACATTCTATCACTTATATAATGATAACAAAAAATCTATACATATACAGTACAGAAAAATTTTCCCAAATATTTTCAATATGATTATTTGAACTCAGGGATAAATAGTCCATGGCTAGGGGGCTGGCTCTGTAGATAAAACAATATAACTGCTGAACCTTCATGGGTTCCTTTTTACCTTTGGAATCAAGATGACTCATCCTTCCTAGCCGGCACTCAATGGATTCTATGATCCTGACTCAATCTGACCCTCTCAACTCAATTTCCAACATCCATTCTCTGCAGGAAATGCACACATTCTAGCTGAATTGCTCCACCTCTCATGAGTGGTGGTATACCGGGTCATAACCAGAGATTCCTTGTCTCCCATCTTATTGTTTTCCTTGGAATGCCCTTTGATTTGTCAGTTCATGGCCATTTCCTACCTTGAGGAATACAGCTCAAATATTGCCTCCTTATCAATTTGTTTACTGATTTCCCAACCTAAAATAAACTGTTTTGCTTCTGAAACCTCATAACTCTTTCCAAGTTTCTCCAAATTTGAATACATGTGCTTTAATGTGGGTTATATCAGAAATATGTAATATAAAATATATATGGAATATTACAGAACAACATGATATCTATGGTAAGTAAAGCATATATATATATATATATATATATATATATATATAATCAGTGGGATGTGACATAGACCCTAGGAATAAACTAAATTTTTGTGCATACTAAAACAGGGCATTTTAAATGAGTAATTGTCTGTTCATTATATAGAGAGCTTTATATTTTCATAAATAAATTCATGTGGATTAAAAACTGAAATATGAAAAATATTCTAATAGTATCATAGAAAAATGTATTATTGGGATCAATAAGTTTTCAACAATATGTATACAAAAATGAAAAAGAAAAACAATTTAAATAAAAATTTTAAGACAAGAAAAAATCTGATAAAAACTGTTTATGACAAACTAACAACTAAAGTCATGCTAAATGGTCAAAAACTGAAAGTTTTCACACTAAAATCTGGAATAAGACATGGATGTCCACTATCAAAACTCCTATTCAATGTAATTCTGGAAACCCTAGCCAGAGCAATGAGACATGAAAAGGAAATTAAACAAATAAGGATAGAAAAGGAAGAAGTTAAGCTATCATTACTTATGGATGAAATGATACTCTGCATAGAACACCCTAAAAACTCCACCCAAAGACTTACTGATCTGATTCAATGCCAAATTCACTGTAACTGGTTACAAAGTCAATACTCAAAAATCTATAGCATTCTTGAACACAAACAACAAACTCACTGAAAGAAATTAGGGAAACCATACCCTTTACAACAATATTCTAAAAAGTGAGATATCTAAGAATAAATCTAACAGGATCTATACAATGAAAATCACAGTACTCTGAAAAAGGGGATTGAACAGGATATCAGAAATGGAAAGCTATCCCTTCTTCGTGGATAAGAAGAACCAACATAGTAAAATGGCTATATGCTCTAAATTGTTATACAGTTTTGTGGAGGGCCCCCTGGGTGACTTTCCTTGAAGTACAGCAATTGTCTCCATTTTTGCTCAACCTAACCCTATATTCATTATTTTGTATATGCATAGTGGGCTAGGACTTTTCTTTAACCCTTCAGTTGGCTTTACGCAAGTGTGTCAATCCAGTGAAGGGGCTGGGGTAGTCTTTGAAGATGACAGACATGTTTCCCCAGACCTTCATTGTTCTCTTGTACGAGCCAGGATAAGGAGTGATGAAGGGCCAATGATCCATGCTGTCATCTGGGATTGAGCCTCTAGATAGAGGCTATGATTTCCTGGGGCTTAAAACATTACACATCAGAGCTGAAGCACTGACCCCAAAACATTAGATAATATCTCAATCATGTTGTGCAGATTGTTCTGTCTGTATATGCTTCTCTCTGGAGATTGCTGATATGATTTTAGGCCCTATCTAGCCCATCTTACCACACTCACCTATTTTCCACCATTCTCACAGTCACTCATTGTGAAGCCACTCCCTTCTTTGTGAATTAATAAAACCCAGGTTCTCTCACTGGGTCAAGGCCTTTATTCAGGATAGCTGGACTTAGGACCTCTTGGCTGTCCATCACTACAAATATGCCTTACTGTCTTTATTCTTGCCATGGGTTGCACTGGAAGTGGTAGATTGGAATTAACACACTTGAAATTGAGTAACTTTTCCATAGGACTACAAATATAAACTTCCTGGGCCTTACCAGAGCTCTCTGTACAGATTTAATACAATCCTAATCAAAATACATTAGTGTACTTCACAGAACTACAGAAATTATTCCTAAAATTAGTTTTCAACTATAAGAAACCTACAATAGTGAAAACAACAAAAGTAACAAAGATAAGGCAAGAAGCGTTAGAACTTTTTTTTGAAATTGTGCTGCAAAGCTATTGTGATAAAACCAACATGGCATAGACCTGAGCATCAGTGGAACAGATTAGAAGATGCAGATGCAGTGCCAAATGTACTCAGCCATCTTATCATTGACAAAAGGGCCAAGCATATTCACTAGAAGAAATAGAGCCTTTAATAAATGGTCTAAAATTCTAGTTCTTCACTATATTTGGCTGAAAAGATAGACACTATCTTGTCTATCACCATACACTAAACTAAAATCAAAATGAATCAAAGATCTAAATATTAAAACAGAAACACTAAATCTGCTGGAAAAGAAAATAGGTAGAACTCTTGAAGACATAGGTGTAGGAAGAGACTACATAATCAAAACCAAGGTTACATAGGAAATATTAAAAAGAGTCAGCAATTGAGATCTCATCTTATTAAAAAGCTTCTACATGTCAGAAGAAATCACCAGCAGAGTGAAAAGACAATCATGGGGTGGGAAAAAAATTTAACCAATTGTCCCTCAAACAAAGGACTTATATTTAGACTATATAAAGGATTGAAAAAATTCAGACTCCCCAAATTAGACACTTTTCAGAGGAAGAAATATAAACCTCAAATAAATACCAACAAATATTTAATATCATTGGTCATTCAAGAGATGCAAATTAAAACAATGGTGAGATTCCATCTCACTCCTGAAAAAATGGCTAGTATCAAGAAATCAACCAAAAATAAATTCTAGAGGGGCTGTAGGGAAAAGAAATCCTTCTATACTATTGGTGGGAGTGTAGACTGGTGCAAACACTATAGAAATCAGTGTGGAGATTCCTCAAAAAACAAGGATTAGAAGTCCTAGTCAACCTAGATATTCCTCTTCTGAGTATCTTCCTGGAAAAATTAACAGTGTCATTCCATAATGATATATATGTATAATATATATCCACTTGTTTATAGTACCATAACTTGTAGTAGCTAAATCTTAGAGACAACCCAATTGCCCTTCAATTGGGGAATAGATAAAAAAGAGATGGTCTTTTTATACAATACAGTACTACTCAGTTAAATAGGATAAACTTCAGACATTTATAGATAAATGGATGCAACTTGACGCCATACTCATAATGAAATAAATCAGACTCACATGTGTAAACATTACATAGTCTCTCTGATATAAGAAATTGAAAGAGTAAAAAAGTTCCAAAATGTACAGTAATGTGAAATGGGAAGGAAATGTTCAAAAGGAACGAGAAACTAGAGTGAGGGAAGGGGGAAAGGAAAAACAAATACAAGCAAATTATGCTACTAGTTTTTTTAGTTAATTGAAAAGAAAGATATGGACAATTTTTATGCCTATATCTTGTACTCTGAGTAACTACTTTGAGAATAACAATATGCAATGTATTAACTATTGCTATTCTTATTATTTTCTTATGAAATTTAGTTTTACTTTCTCCATAAAGTAAAATTTTAGAAATACAAAGAGAAAGAGTATGAGAAAATATTTGTTGTGCAGAATTCAAAACATCATGAATGATATCTAAATTGTGTGAACAATTCAATAAGTAGAAAATATCCCAATCAAAATAATGTGTAAACTATGTATGAAGGATCGAGGATCATAGACTAGAAAATATAAATGATCATTCAACATAAGATAGTGAACCTCCCTAAAAATCAGTAAATCATAATGCTGTCCATCATATTTATCTTTTAGCTGAAGCAATTTGCAATACATGTGGAAAATTAATAATACATGCAATGGAAAGGGTGTTGAAAACTACCAACTTCCATTATACTATGGATATGAATATAATTAATAAAATTTATTTTCAAGGAAAAAAGAGAAGAAAAAAATGGAAACAAAGCTTTTGTAAATGAGTGGAAAGTGCCGTGGAGATAGCTCAGTGGTCTAAGCACAAGGACCCAGTTTTGGTCCCAGTACTACAAGCCTTGCCAGTCCCACCCTGGGTGCACTGAGCCTGCCACCAAGACTGGGTGTGGTGGCGCAGGCCTATAATCCAGGACTGGGGAGACTGAAAAAAGGAGGATCACTATGAATCCAAGCTAATGTAGTGAGACTCTGTGCCAAATACATAAAATTAAGAAAGAAAGAAGAATAAAGGAATGGAAGAAGAGCTGATGGGAGGAAGGGAGAATGCAGAGGAAAAGAAGAATCAAGATATATTATGTACTGGTACAAATTCCCTATGATGAATGGATCATTATGTATATAAAAAATGAACCAATGAAATTAGTTTTAAAAAGGATGTGTTTTCTAAAGTGATTTATTAAAATGTTAAATGTTAAAATTCTGACTCAGCAATTTCAAGGAGTGAATTTTGAGAAGACCACATTTAGAAAAATGTCTCATTGAAAGTGTGGTTATGAATTTCTTTTTTCTTTTTCTTTTTTGTATTTTAGGACAAGGTCTACAGGATCTCATTGCATAGATCAGACTCATAGCGATCCTCATGTTTACAGCCTCCCGAGAGCTGTGATTACAGGTGCAAGCCACCACACCCAGTCCCAATAGCTGTCTCAGCACACCACAGGGGCAGGGCCAGCATGGCAGACCTGAGCATCAAACTCCTGGCTCCTGTGTCTGCCTAAGCAGGTGCTTTAATCTGCTGAGCCATTTGGCTGGCCCTATGAATTTCAAAAAATTAACTAAAAATGAACTTCTGGCATACAGCCAAATTCTGATTTAGTGAGACAGAAATCATTGCATAATCGCATATTTTTATTACAAAGACAATTGAATCATAAAATGCAAACCACACTGGTGAAAATTAGATATGACTCAAATACAGTCACAATGAGTAGCTTTATCTCAATGGGGTAGAGAGGAGAATGCTATTTCTAAGACTTCATATCTAGTGCTTTGTATATAAGTGTCTTATTAATTAAGACAACTTCTGAAATTCCATGACCAAGTGGAGGATGACGTGCATACTTCAATTTATCTGTAGTCATTAACAACAAACACAGTCCTGGGCAGACCCTACTTGGTAGGATGATGTTAAACTATAATGCATTTTAATTAAGCAAATATTTGTTAAATACCCTCTTTCTGCTTTATTATTAGCACCAGAGGATGCAAGATGAAAATGACACTTCTGACTAGTGGAGAAGACAGTTTTAAAAAACAGCGCAATTGAAATGAGCTCAGCCTTATCAGAACAGAGACTGAAATGGTATATTTGACTGAGGCTGCCAAGGTTTCACAGCAGAGGTGACATTTGAGAAGGGTCTGTAAGGTTGTGGTAGAACATGGAGTAGATCATGGAGAAGAAGGTGCTTGAGCTCAGGGGCTCATCTAGCATTGTGGGGAAGCAGAGAACAGGAGACAGGAGGTTTTATCAGCACAGGTGAGAGTTTCCCTATACCCTACCATTTGTCTCAGGATTGTTCTTACTATGGGAAATCTAAGACTTTAAGAAAATGGTCCACTCTCATTATTCTTTTCCAGCATAATAGCAAGTCCTCACTTGTCAACTTTATGGCTGCAAATGCCTACTTTTTCAATGAGTATTGGCCTCCCTATGTATCAGAGCATGGGATGACACAGACTGCCTCAGGGCCAGCGATGGATTTATAGGAAGCATGTTCACGGAGCTTCCCCTAATTTGGGAAGAATCACTATTAGAACATGTGTGTGAAACCTCGTCCATCTGACTTGAGGTTTCATGTGTGGAAAATTTCATTTTCCTTTATTAAAAAGTGATTAATCAGCTAATGAATGATAAAAATTATTGAGCTGACCTAGGACTGCTTGGGTAAGGAGAAGTTTTGAATGGTCTCAGAAGAAACTATTTCCAAACTACATTTATTTGTTTTTATTTAATTCTTATCTAGCCATTTTGGCCAGTATCTGAGGCCTTTTTATAATACATATTTCAATACTTGGGACTATTTTTGTAGAAAATGTACTTAATAAAGAATCTACAGAGTCTCACTACACAGTTTGGACTCCCAGTGATCCTACTGATTTCAGCTTTCCCATGCTGGGATTGTAGGAGTGTGCCACCATGCCCAGACTCAGCATGCCTGGGGGCAGGTCTGGCGCAGGATGCACTACTGGGGATTGAACCCCAGTGGGACTACATTTAATATTAACGCAAACCTCCACAGTGACGTCATGCTTCTTTATGGCGCTTGAACTCCCTACTGTGCTGCGATTTGCATCATGGCAGGACTTGTGTCTGAATCACCTTGGCTTCCTTCAGTTACTCACAGTATCCAGCACTGCTATGCACACATGTTCATGAGACATCAACCAAATAATCTAACAACTAATCTAAAACTTAAAAATTTTAAATTTCATCAGATGCTACACATAAAGATGTTCATTTCAATATGTTGTGTATGTAACAGGCTCACATCATTCAATTACTCCAAACTCATGCCTTTTTCACTCAAGAGCTTCCAGTTGGACAGTGTGTCCCAGGTCAAATATTCCCTCATCAAAATGTAGCTTTTCTTGCTGAATAGAGTTTTTTGTTGGACTGAGTGGAGCTCAGGTACCTAGCATTTTTGAGCCCTGGGTTCAATCCTCAGGGTGGCAAACAAATGAAAAATAATTCCTGCCAAAGTAATATGTCTTATCATTTAGTAGGGGAGGCCTAGAGTTTCCTCTGTACCAATAAGTGGCTGTGTGACCTTAAGAGACTTGAAGCGAGACACTTAATACTTCCGAGCCTTGCTTTTCCCAGCTGCCAAATGGGGGGGGGGGTTGTTTGCAGTGGCAAACAAGGATTGAAATGAAGATGAGGATGATAGAATACTTGACTAGAAACACATATTAAGTGGTTCTATTCAGCATTTTCATTGACTGTTAAAGCAGACCCTGTGTCTCAGATTCTGGGTACTACTTTTGCTGGTGTGGAACCACTCATGGGAATGGCTGAAGTTTCATTTCCTTAGTACGCCTTACTGTGATGATAGGAATTTCAAAATATTGAACTCAGTCTCAGTGCTCAGACTCTGTAAGGTCATCAGTCACATGAGCTAATCACTGAAAATAGTGTGGCAAAGTCTATAAAACAGCATATTTTTCATCCAAAGACAAGAAAATTCCTTTGGCTATTCCTGAGGAATCAGAAAATGCTCATGAGGAAGAATATTTGAGGGGCTGGGGAGATAGCTGATGGGGCTGTAGAGATAGCTGATGGGGCTGGGGAGATAGCTCAGTTGAATAAGCACTTGCCTGGCAAGTGCAAGGGCCTGAGTTCAATCCCTGGCCCCGAAAAACAAAACAAAACAAAACAAAACAAGAATATTTGAGATGAATCCTGAAGATAGCAAGAATTTAACAACTATAGTAAAAGCAGAATGATATTCTCTCTCCCAAAGATGACCATGCACTAATGCCTGGGGCATGTGGATGTGATATACTATGTACAAAATGGAGATGTTGGGGATGTGATTCAGACTGATGAACTTCCTGCCAACCTAGATTTCAGGTGGGGAGACCAACCAAGATTACACAGGTGAGCCCAACCTAAGCTCAGTGGAATCCTTAAGAGAACTCCTAGCATCATTTGTTAAAGAAGCCGTCTTTCCTCCAGTGAACATGTTTAGCCCCTTTGTCAAAGATAAGATGGCTAAGTATGTAGTTGTATTTGCATCTTCTAATCTGTTCCATTGATCCTTGGGTCTGTTTTTTTTTTTTTCTTGCCAGTGCCATGCTGCTTTTATCACAGTAGCTTTGTAGTATAATTTCAAATCAGGCATTGTAATTCCTCCTGCCTTGCCTTTTTAAAAATTTTATTGAGAAATAGCAATGAGGCAGTTTCAAAACTGATCAATAGGACAGTCTCAATAATTAATACATTGTATATTATTATCTTCTTAGTGGTTATCCGTAGCTGCCTTGTCTTTGTTGCCCAAGGTTGCTTTTGCTATTCTAGGTCTTTTCTGTTTCTAAAAATAAATTTTAAGATTTTTTTTCTCTAGATCTGTGAGCTACATTGATGGTATTTTGATAGGGATTGCATTAAATCTGTATGAAAATTTTGGGAGTATGGCCATTTTCAGTGTTGATTCTTCCTATCCAGGAGCAAGAAATATCTTTCTTTTTTCTGAAATCCTCCTCAATCTCTCTCTCTCTCTCTCTCTCTTTTTTTTACAGGGTTGTAATTTGCATTGTATAGATCTTTTACTTCCTTTGTTAGATTTTTTGTTTTACTGAGAAAAAAGTATCTATTTAGAATTAGCCAGCTGAACTAAGTTTAGATGATCCCAATTTTGTTGGCAACATCCAATCCTTACTGTAGTCAGGAGCCAGCCAAATATATGCCTTCTTATCTTCATCAGGGCTGATTAGGTATTGACCTTGGCAATATCAATGTCATAGAGCTTCTTTTAAGCTTGTTTGATTTGGTGCTTATTGGTTTTGACATCCACAATGAACACGAGTGTGTTGTTGTCCTCGATCTTTTTCATGGCTAACTCAGGGGGCTTGCAGGTTAGCTCAGTTGTCTAAAGCGCCTGCTTGGGCAAACTCCCTCAGGTGTAGGGGACCGCGGTTCAATCCCTAGCACCACACCAGATCCACACGTAAGGCAGACTGAGCCAGGCCCACCCCCCCTGAAAAAAAAAAACCACTTGGAGCCTTTTTTTTTTCTTTGTTAAATTAATTTCTAAGTATTTTATTTCTTTGGATGCTATTGTGAAGGGCACAGTTTCTCTAATTTCTCTCAGTGAGTTTGCTATCTGTGTAGAGGAATGCTATTGATTTTTGGGTGTTGACTTTGTATCCTGCTATGCTGCTGAATTTCCTTATTAATTCTAGGAGCTTCTTGGTGGAGGTTTTAATTTGGGTCTTCCAAGTAGAGTATCATGTCTTCTGCAAAGAATGATAGTTTAACTTCTTCTTTACCTATTCTTATTCCTTTTAGTGATATATGTGCACCCATGTTTATAGCACCACAATTTGTTATAGCCAACTCTTGGAAACAACTAAAATGCCCATCACTTGAGGAATGTATGAAAAAATGTGGTATTTCTATACAGTGGAGTATTACTCAGCTATAAAGAAAGACAAACTTGAATCCTTTATAGATAAGTGGATACAACTAGAGGCTATGCTAATAAGTGAAGTAAAATAGACCCACATGTGTAAATATTGTATTGCCTCCTGTATTAGTTACTCTTCTCCAGTTGCTGGGACAAATACCTGATACTCAAAATGAGGGAAGGAAAGGTTTATTAAGTTCACAGTTACTGGAAGTTTCAAGATACTGGAGGAGAGGCTGGGTCACTGCCATGTCCAGGATGAGCCTCTCCGCATCTCTAAGAAAGCACAGGCTAGCCAGTTTAATGGTTCGTGCCTCTCTGGCCCGGCCCCTTGGGCCCCACCCTGGTCCTCTGGCCCAACCCCTCAAGGCCCCGGTTGCTCTTCCAGCTACATCTGCCCCATAACTTACAGGAGGTTTTGGGGGGACAACTAGACACAAACCATAACACCTTCCTAGTGTAAGAACATGAAAGAATAAAAAAAACCTGAAAAAAAGAATAGATGTAGTAAAATGGAAATAAATTGAACTTAAATATTAACTAACAAAGATGAGAGAAGAAAGGAAAAAAGGAAGGAGGAAAAAACATGCAAGTACAGGATGGCTGAGATGATTATATTCATAATTTTCATCAGTTTTTTTGAAAATAGCAGTTAATGCTTAGAACTTTTCTCACCTTGACCTAACTCTGTATGCTGATATCTGAAATCTAAGCAACTACATTGAGAACAGCAATGTGTAATGCAAACCCCACAGTTGAGTGCCTCTCATCTTGGTCTTCTAAATGTATATTGTTCCTAATGTCTTATCAAGTATTATACTCTCTTTAAAATAAATTAAAATTAAAAAGGCAAGGAAAATAATCAAGATTTCTTGAAAGCAAGTGCCAATATTCAATTACTTCCTTAATCTGTATAACTATATCTGTTAATCTAAGCAACAGATTTGAGGATAAAAATAGATAATATAACAACTGTTATTGATTAGCTATTCCTATTCTTAAAATCTTTAACCTATGCATTGTTATATGTTACCCTGATTCTGTCTTTTTTTCTATTTGTCTTTGCTTTTGTTTTTAGTGTTCAAAATAAAATTAATTGTAAAAAAAGGAGAACTCTTCTTTCCTGACTATGGTCAAAGGGAGATGTGACTACAGAAGAATGAATTGTCTTAGGGACGTGATGTGAGGGAATCTTTCCAACGAAATGGGCTGTTAGTATTGCACAGTGCCTAGGACCCATTTCCTTCCTTCCTCTGAACAAAAATCTGGAACCATTTCCTTGCCCACACTTCCTGTCCCAGCAGTCAGGTAGTACATTGCTTGTGTGCATGGATGTGCTCAATTATTGAAGACCAAAATGTTTTCAGATACAAGCTTTCACTTGGTCAGATCATTTTAAAAATACTTTTACTTTAGTTTGAAGAGTAAAAACAAAAGCACAAAAATCAGAAACATAGACAAAAACAGGGTAATATACAACAAAACGTATGTTACAGATTTTCAAAACAAGAACAGCTGATTAACAATGGTTGGTCAGATCAATTTTAAGGAAGCAAAACCAAATAGTCTTGTAGGTGATGCCACTGGCCATCCTGCTGCAGGCCTGTCCTGCCACATGTAGTGACTGGCTGCCACCACATCAGAGTGCTGCTACTTATTGTGCCTCTGTGGTGTTGATTTTAGAGGTCTCTCCATAGAATGAATGGATAGATCCCTTCAGAAGTATGAAAGTGGGGGCCGTTGTGATAGTTCAGTGAATTAAGTGCCTACTTAAGCAAGCACAGGGACTGGTGCTAATCCCCAGCACCATATGCCCCCAAGCGAGCTGAGCCAGCCACCAAGACCTGGCGTGGTGGCACACACCTATAATCCCAGTGCTAGGGAGGCTGAAAACAGGAGGATCACTATAAGTCGAGCCGCACAGTGAGACTCTGTACCAAATACATTAGGAAAAAAAAAGCAGAAGTATAAACATGTCTTGAGTTGCCTTTAGGACTTTGTCTTTCACAAGATTACTATGATCCAAGTGGGGCTCACAAGCCACCTGAGAAGGAAAAATAAAAACATTGCACATTCCACTACTTGGGGTACTGCATAGTGCAGGGACACTGTCAAGCTGATTGGCCCATTGTGTGTACAGCACCGTACAGTTTGCAGGTACCTTGGCCATCTTATCTTCCTGTTATCCTCCCCTAAAATGCTCTTAGGCTGACAAGAGAGGGATTGTTCCTACTTTCACATCTTAGCAACAAAAAACAGAAACTCAGAGTCACACTTCCAAACCAAGTTTCCTCCACCTAATCAAGAACTAATTGCACAAATATGCTTTACATGCTTAGGAACTGAGTCTTCAGTTTCATTTAGACGCTGATATGTGAGTGTGCCCCCAAAATGATGCAGTTGAGGCAGGAACTTCAATTCTATGGATAGGTATCAACACTGCTCTTTAAAAATGAAGACTATTGAGTGAGACTGTCTACTCTTCTTGTCTCAGAATCTATGCATTGTGCCAGCTATTCTAGCTATTTTATTTTATTTATTTGATTTTGTTTACAGCTTAACTTTCATTTTGTTTTGTGTAAAAAAGGGTGAGTTTAGTGAATTATTTTCATCCTACACACAGTTATAATTTGAATGCTTTTCACATCCATGCTGAAAATTTTCAGTTTGATAAAAATAAAAAGAACACCCAATATCCGTTGACATTTGTCCAGAAAAATGATGGCTATTGGTGACGCATTTTGGATAATGAGAAGTATTTATACTATTCAGCAGTCCCTCTCCTGGGTGGGACTTGGGGATTAAAAGAATGTCCCATTTGGAAAGGCCCAGTGGCTTTCCTGGGATTTATCCCAATTTGGCACAGAGTAAATTCAAGGCTCATTCCCTAAACCCCTGTTCTTCAGACCTAAGACTACAAATTCTTTCTGTGAGACAAATGAGCAAGAATTCCCGACGTCCTGGGAAGGACTTTATTTTCTTCCTTTCCATCTCCAATGACTGGAGGATTTGAGATAGATCTCCAGGTCTTCAATAAAGAAAGAGGAAACAGAGAGAAAAGGAGAGAGAGAGAGAGGGAGAGAGAGAGAGAGAGACAGAGAGAGAGAGACAGAAAGACAGAGAGAGACAGAAAGACAGAGAGAGACAGAAAGACAGAGAGAAAGAAAGAAATATAAATACAAATGTGAAACTGAATACAAGAGAGAGAATGAATATGAGCGAGAGTTTATCCCTTAGGAAGACCCTGAATGCTGCCTTATTAGTTGTCTACTGACAGCAGGTTCTTCAGAGCCACCACTGGGATGTGAGAGACTCGGCTTTCCTGTGTCCTGATGTCACTGCCCACTAAAAAGCCAGGTCCAAGATGTGAGAATCAATAAAGTTCCAGATACCTGGAGATGATTTCTGAAGGAGAGATTTGCCAGGTGGTTTCTGATAAAGAAGGCAGATGCCTGTCCATGTGCCTCAGTAGTCACTCAACCCCTCGTGCAGGAGAGCAGGAACAGAGGGGAAGACTGGCTTCAGGGAGAGGACCCCTAATGCCCCTAGACACCCAGCATCCACCCACAAGTTCACATCATGGTGGTCTCTGAGGGAGATCATGAGACCATGGTATGCTCATTTCATAGATACTGAGGGGGATTAGAAAACAAAACACACATCCATATCACACACACACACACACACACACACACACACACATCCCTTTCCCAGTGTTTTTAGCTCTATAAGCCACTAGAAAATAAAGCATTGAACTCACTCTATGTTACAGTCTTTGGCAAGAAGTGTACTGTCAAATTCAACCTCTAATGTTTCTAGAAATTATGAAAGAACACCCAATTTACAGTGATGGTGTGATGGTGCTCCTGTGTCACAGTACAGAGCATTCTCAGGAGCCCAGGCTGCCAAATGACCCTTAGAAACTGACCAGAAATATTCTCCATCTTATTTTAGAAAGAAATAATAATGAGTACAAAAGGTCTTTGGAATCAACCTCACATTGTTTACTATCACTAAAGCATCCACAGCACAGCGATTTTCTTGTTATTCTTTCCCAGGCTCTGGATTGTTTCCCTGCCCCTGTATCCAGGATTGTAGGAAGAAAGTGAGTCCATGCTTGATCACTTGTCGGGCTGCTGTGTAGATCAATAAGCCACAGGTCTGAACGTGTCCATAGTGATGTACAGACACGATTTATTAGCAGGAAGCAGTGAAGACCCTGGATGTCTTCCTGATCTCCTGAGCCTGGGTAAGACTTCAGAATGTTCCTTGGCTCCATCAGGGATCAGGGCATGTTTTTTTTTTTTTTTTTTTTTTTTTGGTGGAACCAGGGATTGAACTCAGGCCCTTGCGCTTGC
>NDGM011231499.1:636-12302 GCA_002564305.1 Octomys mimax | reverse complement strand
TCTTTCTTTCTTTCTTTCTTTCTTTCTTTCTTTCTTTCTTTCTTTTCTTTCTTTCTTTCTTCTGGTACTGGGAATCGAACTCAGCACCTTATGCTTACCACTTATGCTTACCAGGCAGGTGCTTATGCCGCTGAGCTATTTCCCAGCCCAAGCAGCTTACCACAGCTTCCTTAAATAAGCAAATACCCAACCGAACTTTGTCTAGGCAAGCTACTTTTGCTGGACACTTCCTTTATGTCTCCCTATAAATACTTTCGGGGTGGGGCTCTCTGAACCTCTGCCAGTTGTTAGTATTGCTTAATTCACAAATTGTTCTTTTGTTAGGCTCTCTTAAAATTAAACTGCAGTAAAATGTTTTGCAAATAATGCTTTCTGCTATGACATTACCTGTAAGTTATTCATAATTATCTATAGGACAAAAGAAGAGTTAGAAACAGAAACTTGTTATTTAGCTATTTGGAAAAAGACTTTTTAAAGATGATAGCACTCAAATGAAAATCAAGATAATTTTCATCTTTATTTACTTTTTAATCTTTGTGTGTCTTTATTTATTTGGTATAGGGTCTCGCTACACAGCTGGGACTCATAGTGATCCTCCTACGTCTCCAGCACCAGGATGGTGCGTGCCACCAGAACTGGTTTCGGTGGCCAGCTCAGCGTTGGGCCAGCATGGGGATTGAATCCCGGGTCCTTGCGCTTGTCAGGCAGGTGCTTAGACTGCTGAGCTATCTCCCCAGCCTCTGTCTTCCTTTTAAAGATATTCTTTTCCCTTCTTTACATGGCATAAATTAAAGCTGAATGTTAGAAATTCTTATATAAAATAGTGCTGATTCATCTTACTAATTGAGTATGAGTACAATAAAAATCTACCAGCCAAATCACTCTTTGAGTCTCCTTCCCTTGAACAAAGGCCAGAACTCATGCTAAAGGTTCATGATGTCTGAACAAGGACATATGGAGCAACACTTCCTACAATTCAAACACTGAGGAGCAACTCATTTAGGAAGGGCTTGGGTTTACATTTTCACTAGAATTTGATTGGGATTGCCTTTTCCTTTTGACTGAGCTCGAACCACAGAATCCCATATTGGCAGTTCACATGTGATTTATAGAAGCTGCTTTCTGGCATAGCTATAGTTAATGGATCATTAATCACTTGAATGGAGTATAAGGAACACTGTTGCACGCATTATGAAAAATGTGTCTTATTTATAGAGATTCAGAAGACTGAATATCTTAATCTATACCACAATATCTGTATTCTCAGGTGTTAAACACTATCTCTTTGAATGTCACTGTACTACATAGAGGTTGCCAGGTGAACAGGTTTAGGAAATGGAGGTAGCAGTGGTCACCTGGTTAGAGTTCCAATATTTGAAGCATTTTTGACTATGAGTTTCCTATTATTTACTCTTAATCAAGACTGTAGAATAAGGGCTGCCTAGACATCTCAGTGGACTGAAGTGCCTGCTTTGGCAGAGTGCAGGGGTCGGGGTTCAATCCCCAACATGCCATGCTGGCCCCACCCCCAAGATGCATTGAGATGGTGATTGAGACTGGGCATGGTGGCTCATGCCTCTAATACCAGCTCTTGGGAGGCTGAACACAGGAGGATCACTACGAGTCTGATCTATGCAGTGAGACCCTGTCCACCCTGTCCTAAATACATTTAAAAAAGACTGCAGAATAAACCTTCTATTTTCATGTTTTCAGAACTGCTTGCTAGGTTTTGGAACAAACAATCTAGGAAAGACTGAATATTGATCAATATTAGGCCACCCAGGTGAATAATGCACCCTCTGGAAATTTTCTCATGGCTTTAGGTTATCACAGTGTTTTCTTTAGGTCCTCTGGGATTGTGGACTTATTTTCACAACTATCATTATCGTGTCCTACTTATACAAAATCACAGATCTTTGTAAGCTCCAAGTTGTTTCTGTCAGGTTAATTTAAGGTATACATCAGTCTCTTGCATTTCTTTCATAATAGATGTAGCTAATTAAAAGTAATCATTCCATAATATAAAATGTAAAAGTCCTTCTTAATCAGATAAAAGTCTTCTCAATCATTCACTCGTTTAAGAATGCTGTAAAAAAAAAACAAAAAAAAAACCAAAAAACAAAAAAAAACAAAAACAAAAACAAAAAAAAAAAATGCTGTAAATGAAGGTTCAGGTGTGTATACTGCTTAGTGTTATACAAAATACCTTGATATACATTGACTATTTCACACTCAAAATATTTGTCAGTAGGCTAAAGGTAGCTTGGTCCAAATTAGCATAGTGTTTCCACTCTATGAACATTCAGCCTCTACCGAACCAAATCAGCACGTGTGCTAATCTCCTCTCCCCTTACAACTTTTTTTTTTTTTTTTGGTACAGGGAATTGAGCTCAGGCCTTTGTGTGTGGTAGACAGGTGCTGTGCCGCTATCTCCCTGGCCCCTCCTCTTTACAGTTTCATAAGCTCTAAAATTTGATTTTAGAATAATTTTATGAAAAATATATCTAAAAATCACAGTTTTATCTTAGGGCTCTTTCAGACTTCACTTTCCAGAGAAGGACTTCCCATCCCATTCAGGCTCTGTTAATTCTTGTGAATTCTAAGGAGGAATATGCACATGAATCCTTGGCACTTGGTTGAAAGACCAGGTGTCCCGCAGAGGCAGCACTCTCCTATGTAGCCTACTTGTAATCCATCCTGTATATGGTTTGTTTTTTTGCCACCTGGGATTAAACAGGTAAGATTTTTCTGTAGTGTTACTACTGTGCTACAAAAGAGCATATAAAAATTGCAATTTGGTAGCAAGATGGACTGCATTTTTGGTCTTACACCTCAATGATGTTTTAACAGTAAGTCAAGAAAGTTGGAGCGTTGCATGCCGATATTATCTTCAAAGTACATACATACACCTATGCTTAAATGTTTAATTTGTTTTCCTAATAATTTTGATATTGCCTAGCCCTGTGTAGGTCAAAACTTCTATAGATTGTTTTTGTGTTGCCAGTACCTAGGATGGTGTCTGGCACATGGAAGGGACTCAGTAACTATTAGTGGAACACAGGAATTAATGTTTGCATTTTAAAAATCAACTGAAGAATTAAATTATTCTTTGTTTTACAACTGTGTTTCCTAATTAATTTTTATACTTGTATGGTATTTTGAACATAAAGGGTAATTTCTTCTCAGGAAGTATACCACTCACTATGGCAAAATTTCTTACAATACATTAAAAAACTTTCAAGGTACAAGATACTGTAGAAAGCCTCATGCCAACATAAAATATGACATTAAAATTATTGAGAGATCAAATTACATACCCAGTCTACACAAGTCTGAGCATGAGACTGGAATCAATCCTCAGGTCTCTTGACTTTTTATTAAAACTTCACTTTGAGCATGGTCTCTAAGGTACTGAAACTGCAGGGTAAAGGGATGTGAAATTGGAGGCTCTATTTTCCTTGGCAGGAGTTGAGCTTCATAATGATCATCAGGGTTGACTAGAATTACTGACTTTTAGGGTTAAACAGAATATTTACCTAGCTTTTAATGATTTATAAATTAACTTTATATATATTATTTCTTTGTACTATAACCTTATCCTATGAGAAAAATATAATTAACCTTTTAGCTTAATAAACAGCAAGTGTGAATTAATACAGAAGCATCCCTGAGTTATGATAGTTTGACTTACAGTTTTTTTACTACATGGTGGTGCAAAAGTAAAATGAACTCATTGGCAACTACTTTGAGGACCAAATAGCTCAGTGGATTAAAGCACCTGCAAGCAGGTTTAGGGGTCAGGGGTTCGATCCCTAGCCTGCCGTGCCAACCCCGCACCTGGGGTGCGCTGAGGTGCCAATTGAGACTAGGTATGGTGGGGCACGCCTATAATCCCAGCTCTTGGGAGGAGGCTGTAAACAGAGGGATCACTACGAGTCCAATCTAGTAGTGAGACCCTGAACACCCTGTAGACCCTTCCTTAAAAAAAAAAAAGAAAAGAAAAAGAAACTATACTTTGAGGGCCGGCAAGATAGCTCAATGGGCTACATGCCTGCTTAGCAAGCACAGGGACTGAGCTTCGATTTCTGGTACCTGCCTGAGCTGGTCACAGAGACCCGTCATGGTGCTGCATGCCTGTAATTCCTGTGCTGGGGAGGCTGAAAACAGGAGGATCACTACAAGTCCAAGCTGCTTAGTGAGACACTATACCAAATACATTGAAAGCAAGCAAGCAAGCAAGCAAGCAAGCAAGCAAGCAAGAAAGAAAGAAAGAAAGAAAGAAAAGAAAGAACTGTACTTTGAATTTTGATCTTGTACAGACCTAAGTGCAGCCCCCTGATGTTGTACAGTGCCTAGCACTCTATCAGTATGGTAGGTGAATTAGTAAATGTTTATTTACAATAAATCCAATATTTTCCATAGTTGAGTGATTTATTATGATGTATGTCCACTGTCATTTGTGGAGCATCTGTTGTTAGGTGTTGCTTACAAGTGAAGGTTTTGATTTTTGCATTCAACTTCTCTGGAAATCTTGTAAGGTAAGTTCCATACTTTCATTTTATTGATGAGAAAATCCATTTTATCTGAGTACAGAAAGGTGTAACAATTTGCTAAGATCAATGGGAGAGTTGGCAATTTTGTTAAATGATTTATCTAAAGAAATGGTAAAATAATCCTTGCCTTAAGTTTATCTGAAAATAAGCCTTTGTTGCTGTTGTTTGATTGTTTTTGGTTTTATGAGACAGGGTCTTACTGTATAACCTAGGCTAGCCTCAGACTCCTTGCCTGTGGCTCGTGAGTGCTGGGATTACAGGCATGTGCTACCATGTCTGACATCTGAAATAAATCTTATGTACTTTTAGTAGGCCACAGTGCTTCTAGAATCTGAACCAGTGCTGTCTATGGATGTGTAACATGTACCACATATGTAATTTAAAATATTCTAATGACCAAAATACAAAAGTTGAAATGGATAAAAATAATTTAATATATTTTATTTGAACCAATATATTAAAAATTTTACTATGCCAACAAATAGTACAAAAGTATTAAAGTGATATATATATATATATATATATATATTCCTATATATATATGATATTTTTTAAAATTAGGTCTTTAAAATTCAGTGTGACTTTTATGAGATTTACAATGCATTGTCATTGAAATGAGCTACATTTCCAATTCTCAAACTACCTCTCTACTATCAAGTCTAAAGTCTTTGAGTATAGATAAGAATAATGAGCCCCAGAAAGTAAATTCCAATAGTCTGGAGTTAATCAGCTACATGAAAATGAAGTTGGTTACCAGATTTGAAGAGAAAAATCAGTCATGAAAAGTCAAGCCCTGGTTAAGGGTTCATTTGGGCTCCGCTGGTGGCGTGGCTCCCCTTCTCGGTTTTCATGGTTCTTCACCCCCTTGCACCATCCAGAGCCAGCAATGCATTGCGTCTTCTGCTGCAAAAGGCCAAAGCAGCCAGTTTCATTGCAACTGGAATAGACACTGCATGCTATTTGTTTACTTACTTTTGCAGTGTTGCATGAAAAATAAGAAAAAAGACAAAGAGTACAAATCCCCACAGAACACAGAAGCCCAGAAACTCTGCCTGTAGATTTTTTTGCTTGCATATAAAAGGAGTGCGGAAAGCGGATTATCACCATATGCTTCATCTTGGAAAGAGGGCTAGGATCCCATAAACTTCTCAACACTCTCTGACTTCATTACATATACTCTGGATCCTGACATGTCTATTACATGTTTATTACAATGTTTATTACGTTGTCCTCCTGCTGACTTTCAGAAAATTTGGAATGATTTCTAAATTTTTACCTTAAACTCAATGAAACCCTTTTTCTTTTTTTCCTAGTACAAGTGATTGAACTCAGCACCTTGCACTTGCCAGACAGGCACTTATGTCACTGAGCTCTCTCCCAGGCCCTCAACAAAACCCTACATGTTGCCAGAGCCTGAATTGATCTAGGATACATTTAGGTAAAAACTTAAACCAAAATTTTCTTTTTTTTTTTTTTTCAATACCATGTTCCTATGGATGCTGGTAGAATGCATAAGATTTTGATTTTAGAGCACAAAATATCTTGCAGTGTAAGATCTTGCTTAATAGTGTTTTTTCTTTTCTTTTTTTTTTTTTTTTGTAAAGAAAACATTTTTAAGAAATACAATTTTTCTCCACATTGGTAACCCTCTGAAATCACATATAAAAGGAGTAAGGAGATTCTGGTAGTGAAGGGGAACTAGAGGTAGGGGTTGGAGCCATACAGTCTATTGGTCTTTTATTGCTTCATTTGGCAGCTGCTGAGACTTCTCAGTAGAACTGAGCTATCTAATTATCACAGTTGTAAAACACTGATTTAGTACCTATGGTTTGTTCTCCTTCCCCAGTTGAAGGTAGCCAGAGCCTTTCATAATTCTAAGATATCTGAGTTTATGAAAAGTTGTCCAGACATAAGTGGTAGAGTAAAAGAATAGCCATGGAAATAATTACTGTGAGAGAAAGAACCAAGGGAGGTCAGAATTATAGGCTGGGTTCACATAGCATCATCTATTAGCACTAGCTGCTCTCTTGGAGAAAGTCATAGCTGGTATGCAGAAGTTATTTCATAGTGAAAGGCCTAGGATGACATTGAAAGGATAATATAGGGACAGAAACATTCTCTGAGAGATTATGGAAATAAGAAGGCAAAGTCCAAGACTTGAGGATTGAATGAATCAACGTTGAGGTACCAGAAAAACAGTTGCAGAAAAAACAAAGGATTAGTAGAGAAGTAGAAGGAAAATAACATAAACATCCTCAGCCTTTTCCTTGTAGCTTCTCTGACAAAATGACCCCTTCTCTTGCTCTGAGTGGGTCTCTGTCCAGTATTCTTGTCATCTGTAGATTATCCTAAGAAACAGTGATTCCTTTACAACATGGAATGAGAGCACACTTCTTGTCTTCCAGAAATCCCCTGAATTTTCTCATCATGCTCAAAATAGAAGTCCAAGTCTTGCCCATGACCTTTGCAAGTTGGTCTTTGGTTAAATTTCGAACCCATCTACATCAGTGCCTTCCTCTTTCTTTGCTGTTCCTTTAATACATTAAGCCCAGCCTATTTCAGGACCTGCTCTTCTCTGTGCGTGCACACTTCCTCCATTCTCTTCCTTTCCTTCAGTTTTTGGAGTCTTGTTGAGAACATGGACATTTAGAAGGGGATGGAACAGGGGCGTTAACATTTACTTGAAAAATATTATAGCACTAATTTTATGTCAGCATTCTGTAGAAAAATAACATATATACAAGCTAGAGCCATCTTAGGCTAAAGATTATATTTTTCTCCTATAAAATCCTTCACATTTTTCTATGTACAGAATTCTTGAATCAGTCTACAAAAGGTTGTTATCTATTGTGCTAAATAGATATTCATCTTGAATATTCAAGAATAATACAAGACAAGAAAGGCTTATTTTTAAGACTGCTATTAGACTGACACGATTGATTTAATGGTCTGTGAAGAAAAATTCTGACTTCTTTTCAGTAGGATCAACCTTCAGTCACATAGTATAATTGCACTTTGGTGCCTTGGCCACTTCAGACCAGCCCCTGCCCCTTCTCACTTTGGTAGCTTTATCCTTCACCTCTGTGGCTCCAATGTCAGAAATCTAACCCTGATTAAGAGTTTCATTTGGTGGTTCTTATTTTTAAAGTGCAGAACCCAAAGGCATACTAGCATCTAGGTAGAGTCAGAAGACTTCTACATTACCAAGACCCAGAAGAAGCACCAGTAATGGTAGATTTACACATTTTATTAAAGCACTGATGAGTATTTAGAGGCCCTTGCGTTTTGGGTGTTTCCTGATCATTTTCTTTAATCTTTTTCTTTTTTTAAGGAGAACTGTGTTGTGGCTTATGTCTAGACAGGGAGCCTCATGACTTCCAAGCCTCATGAAGTCATAGGTGTGGCTTTTTGGAGGTGGCTAGATTTAGAAGGTGTGATGCTGGGATTATGAATGTGATGCTGCGATTGATTCATGGTGTGGTGCCAGGATTAAGGGTAGGAGAGCTACCCACCCTGAGAGTGGGTATCCTAGATAAAATACATAGGACAGAAAGATCTACTACCCTCACTGCTTGTTGCCTCTTCTCAGCTTCACTGTTTTTGCCGCCTTCTGCCCTCATGAGTGTTCTCTCTTCGGCAATGCCCCTCTGTCACACCACCCTACTTTGCAGCCAGCTGCTTATGAACTAAACTCTACAAACTGTGAGACAAAAGAAACCTTTCCTCCTTAACTTTGGTTGTCAGGTATTTTGTGTAAGCCATTAAAATAGTACCTAAGACAAACTGTTTCTGGAGTTTTTCAAGCTGGCCCCAGTGCTGAATAATCTATTTGCCAAAGCTATTCTTTACATTGAACATGCTCCATCTGAAGGAATTCTTGTTTTAAGGACCTGGCAGTAAAACAGATTATTTCCAGCAGGCCATTTCTATTCATTTCGTTTCCTCTGAGAAACTGAGGCATACAGCAACTTGTGATTGTCCAGGGCTCTAGGACCTCTTTGCAGTGTGGTCAAAGCAGGGATCCTCCATGCCTCTCCTTTGAGTATGTCATCATCTCTCTTAGCTGTAAAATTCTGTCACTTAGCAACAGCACCGAGGAAAGAAACTTCCCTGTGCGGCATGGTGCACATTAACATAAAAAGGATGAAATTAGTAACATTTTGATAGCTATCATTACTATTGATCACTCCAAAAAAAATGCAGGAATCATTGGACAAGCAGCGCTTGCTTTCAATTATGAAAGCAAAAAGCCATCTTGGAAATGACAATAATGATGCTTTTTCCACTTTGTATGCGGAATCATTTTTTATTTTTGACCCCTCTCACAAACTGCCTATTGTAATGTTCCCACAATGGCTCTAGGTCTCTGCTCTAGAAAGAGATTTACTATCATCTCTCCTGGGGTAAAATCCTTACTTGTCTTTTATAAACCCAGATCTTATTAGGTAAACTATAACCTAAACGTTAATGTTTGAAAGTCCATTTCTAGGCTGTAACCACAAGTTCCAAGCATACGAGCACCTTTTTGGCACTTGGTAAAAATTGGCTACTTTGCTTCTTGTAGTGTTCTCAATAATGGCAAGATGGCAGAAACGAGACCAGTGTTGTTAAAATAGTAATTTTTTACTAAGTCATGGAATAGTCAATTATTTGGTGTTAAAATATCCACAGAATACATTGACAAAAAAAATCTGGAAAATATAGTAGTGGTGTGCTTTAGTGCAGTTAAATTTATGTATGTGGAAGGTGGTATGCAAAAGAGAAAATAATTTTGCAAAAAGCAGGTAAGCAATGACTTGTTTATTAAACATATTGCTGTTAGGTTTCTTAGTATATAAAACACTAGCATATAATAAGCAGTTAGTGTAGGTTATAAGTTACAAAAATGCTTTAGTTACTTTAAAGTTGTTATTCATTAGGTCACAACGTACATTTATTTTCCAAGTATCTTAAAGTGCCAAGCCTTAGAATCTTCACCTGCAGAGGAGGCCCACGTGAGCTGTGCTCTGTCCGGCTGGAGAACTCTCACTGAACGCTTGCTATATTTCTGTTCACCCACCTCACCTGCATGCAGGGCACAACTTCTGCATAACTTCCGCCTCTTTACAAAAACCAACTGTTCAAAAAGAAAGATTGCCTTTTCTTGGTAGGTTATTCGGAAGAGCATGCCATAGCCCAAATATGAATGCCAAATATTGAATAATGAATACTATCCTATGAATAATATGGAATACTTTGAATAATGGCATAATCAATAAAGTCCGTATTTCCCTAAGAGAACTATTTTATAAAGGCCCAAAATATTTGAAGAAAAAGGTGATTTTCTAAAATTGGCTTTTATGTAACAATATACATAGCTGGCTGTGGCACCACATGCCTGTAATCCCAGCATCCTCTGAGGGTGTGAGGACTGCACGTTAGAACCCAGCCTATGCATTTTAATGGGATGTGGCTCAAAATTAAAAATAAACAAAGGGCTCCCAGTATTAAGGGCAGAGGTGCCTAGGTGGGGGGGGGTATGTGTGAAAAGCGGGGGCATAAGAAAACTTGTGACAAAGAAAGCATAATAAATGAGCATAAAAAGGAAGAATGAAATAAAATGGCACAGGTACAAACAATGTAGTAGGGACACTAGAAGGTAGGTATTATTGACTCCCTTTCAGAAAGCTCTGTGGAGGATACGAAAAATTAAAGTATACAAAATTGAGCCTGGAGGCTGGTAAGACATTTGTTTTTGGTATTTCTGTCACTTTGTTGTTGCTGGAGTGTGTTAAGGGTAAAGACAAGGAAGAAGGGAAAGGAGCGGAGCACCACTCAAAACAAATGTTGGAATCATGCTGCTGATTTCTGCTGGTCATTTGAAAGGAGCAGTTAATGCTTACATTTTTTTATTTTTATTTTTTTCTTTTTAATTTCTGATAACTTTTTTGTTATTTTTTTTCTAAATTGTTTTTGTTTTTGCACTTTTATATCTGGTAACCTGAACAGCTAATTTGAAGATAACATCATGCAACACAGCAACCATTGTTGAATTCCTATTCATTTGTTTAGAGAAACTCTGTATTGTCTTATTTATTTTTTGATATCAGGGAGTGAACTCAGGACCTTGCACTTGCCAAGCAAGCGCTTAAGCTGCTGAGCTATCACTCTGGCCCTGTATTGTTTCTAATGCTATTTTTTAAGTTACTATTTTGTATTCTTCAAAAAATAAGAAAAAAAACAAAAAAAAAGTTGGATCATTTCTCAGTTAAATTCTCCAGGGTACATATAATACAGTACAGGCTTAAATAAATGCATGAGTGTATATAATCGTTAATATCAACTAACTATATCATAAGTTATTAAAATCATTCTCTAAATGTGATTTAAGTATCCACAGAAATAATAGAAATACCATAATGAATCAGAAGCTTGGGCTATGCTTACATCCTGTGCTACACTAGCTATTTATTCCACAGGAACCTGGGATATGGATGGGGGACATCTAATGCAGGGTGATACGTGCCTGATAGAAGATATAGTGAATGTTATATAAGCATACAGTGACATAAACAATCCAGGCTGGAAGGTTGGGAAAAATGCCAAGCACAAACAAATAAATAAATACGTTCTTTTCAAGCCAAAGGAGGGGCGTAAGCCTGGAGGCCTGGGGAAATCTGCAGGCAGAGGAAGGAGCACTGCACAGGGGAGGAGGAGTGGATGTAGGGAGACTTGAGGGCAGATGGGAGGTCAAAAGAACTCACGTGGTATTGCCTACCAAGTTAGAAAGAGTTAATCAAGATAGCTTAGGGCTTATGAACATCGGTGAGACTGGAGAAATGGGGAGGAGACAAGGGCAGATCAAACAGGGCTTTCTTCCTAAGAATTCACAAAATGAGGAGATCTGACAGTTTTGAACTGGAGTGAACAGGAGGCAGTCTGTTTGATGACATCCACCCTGAGGGAGCGGTTGGCTGGAAGGAATTTGTAATCTTAGCTACTTCAAAGGGTGAGGTACAAAGATAGCCAACACCCAGAAGTTCAAGGTTAGCCATGGCAATGGCTAACCTTGATGGCTCAGTAGAATAAGCGCTTCCCTGGCAAGTGCAAGGGCCTGAGTTCAATTCCCAGTTC
>NDGM011231490.1:3606-13664 GCA_002564305.1 Octomys mimax | reverse complement strand
GGAAAAAAAAAAAAAAAAAAAAAAGCAACAACAGAAAAGCACATAAATCCAGAGGAGCTCCTACGTGTGCACGTGCATGCCCAAGTAGAGATGGGGCTATCTGTGTATATATGGTAGGTATACATGCAATTACATCTTATATGCACATGCACAAGTGTGTTTCTACAAAGAAATCATATAGAATAGGCCTTTGTGTCTTTGCCTTGTTACTTAACAGTACAATTACCGCTTCCGTCATTTGTGGAATTACCATCAAAATCATGCCTTTAACACCGTCACGTTTCCTGTTCTGTGCACATTTTATTTCACTCTCCCGCAGTGGTATCTCTATGATTCACCCCAGATGTTTCAGGATCACATGTTGCTTCGTGGTGACCAACTCTAAGTACATCCCCTGGGCCCAGCTTCAGTCGCTGCTTGGGGCCAGAGAGTGACAGGACCTTCCCAAGAGGCCTGGAGCCTCAGCCTGGGGGCAGCACGTGCCACCTTGGGCCAGAAGACTGAAGGGCCAGCCGCGTGTACCCCAGGAATAGAGGCACCACCCCACTGGCCCACGTGCTGGGCTCTGCAGCGGGGCAGCCACGTCAGCCCCAGGTCCCACACTGTCCCGCCTGTCCTTCCCACCTCTCAGTTGCAGCTGCACTGTGGCTCGTGGTGGAGGACAACGCTCTGGCCCTATGACCATTAGATGTGACAAGTGGCCCACTTGAATACTTGGTTCTATGGATTTCACTTTGTATAAATGAAGCCCCAAAGTTTTAGTAGCGGTCCTTATCCAACTTGAAAAAGAACAAAAAAAGACAAGAAACACAGCTGTGGGAATTAAGACAATAAAATTAACATTTCCTGACCCATGAAGGGGCAGCACCAAGTTAAGAGTCTATTCTTATTTCAGTTTTAAGAAATAGGACATTCATCTTATTAAAAATAAATATTTTATACATGTTTTCATAATTTTCTTCATAACAGATTGCTGTTGGAAGCGTTCGTTTGCTTCTTTTTCCATTTGAGTCTGGTTATGGAGTTTGATTATTTCTTCATTGAGGTCGTTTCATCCCAGTGAGCATTAATACTTTGAATTTGTGTCATTAATTTCATACCTGACCCTGAGCTATATTTTTATTACATTAAAGAGCTCTGGAGTAGATTGCGTTCATTTAGAAGTATTAGGGCAAGAAGTCCAGTGGAGAGAACAGTGGAACTCTTCCTATTTTATCCACCCTTGCTCTTCCTGTCAGCCTGCAGGGCAAGGGTCAGACCTGATGTTTTATACAGGGAAGCTAAGGAAAACCCTGCTTTGTGCCCCTGAGCGACCTCAGCTGGTCCCCCTGGCGAGGACTGGTAGGCACGCAGGGGGTCTCTTCAGGTGGGGTCCTTCTGGTAGCAGAGGTCACCCTGCTGGGTCCACAGTTATGTCTACACAGCAAGGAGACCAGGAACAAGCTGCAGCTGGGTTGGGCGGGGCCAGGGAGGGTGCAGAGAGCGTTGTCACTATCTTTGCTTCACTTCTCCTTTTTTTAACTTCTGACTTGTTTATTAGTGTATGTGTGTGACATGCAATGGCTACACTCACCTGGGAACCTGTGCACACGCCGACTGCATCTCAAGCACTCTTACCTCCCCCTTCCCCACTCACAAAGCCCTTTCCATCTCCACAACAACAGTGACTGCTTGCTGGGGTCACTGCCCAGGAGTGCGCCCTTCCCTGGAAGGCTTAATTCCTATCTAACTGGTGTGTGGAACAAGTGGGACTAGTGCCCGCCCTGCAGTTGCAATAGTGACTTCCATGTGGCCCTCTGTGTCACCTGCCATACATCTGCTGGGGGCCTTCTGTGAGAACTCCAGGGTATGCAGGTCCTTGGGGGCCCAGTGAAGACTCTCACCCACAGTGTCCACCTGGAGAGGGCCTCTGCTCCCCGCCACCCATCAGAAGCAGAGCCAGGATTGTGGGTGGCACAGGGAACACTTCTGTCACTGATCTTCCAAAGACTCCAGGTCCTTCACGACTCATCGGCATGAAGACATGAGAGAGATGACCAAAGTTACAGAACCAGAGGGGGTGAGCAAGAGAGGCAGCGGAGGGACTGTCGTAGCCTGGCTTCCGAGTTGCCAGCCCCCTTTCTGCTGGTGTCTCCACTTCCGGAAGGAGAGGGTGTGTTTACTGTTTTAACATTTGCTGGGACACCCTGCTGTTATTTCTCCTTAGCTGTGCGCTTTGAGACTGTTTGGAGCTCTTTGGTCTGTACGGCAGCAGGACCCTCGCTACCCGTGTGAATTCTTCAAGGAGATGCTTGCTCTAGCTGCAGAGTGCCGTTTGCACATCCCCCCAGCCTGGGGCACACATATGTGTGAGGTACACGCCACTGCAGGAGGGGCTCTGCCCAGGAGAGGGTGTGCTTGTCCAGGTCGGGGTCCTCTGTCCAGCTCCAAGTGTGCCTATGCTGATCCGGAGGCACCTGGGTAGGACAAGAGCACTGAGTCCCCCGGAATACCTGGAAGAGCTCAGACCTGGCTTGGGGAGGTGGCACAGAGTTCTGTGCACAGGAAAAAAGGATGTTTTCAGCTTCCTGCTGGGGACCTTCAGAAGGGTTGCCCTTTGTGTCTACAAAGCAGCTGGTGGCCCTGAAGTCAAGGGCAGATCTGGGGATTGGGTTAGCACTGAGCTCCAAGGGCAGGATGCCCCCTGACATGGTTTGCACAGAGGGGTGGCAGGCCCCAACGAGGAGGCTGGGTGCTGCCCACCGAGCCCTGGCTGCTGGCTCTCTCGGAATCTCAGGCTGGCCCTGCTGATGATGATCCCTGGACCCCATGTGGGTCGTGGGAGCACCATCGTACAGCTCCCCCAGGTCCCCAGGTCCTGGTCACCCTCAGGGCTGTTGTCCTCAAGGCACATGCAGGGTTGGATCTGGGGGGAGCCCTGGAAGCAACACCAGCTAGGCCTGAGTCTGGGTTTGGTCACTGCTCCCCCAAGGAGTCCAGTGGGTCAGTGTTCCTGCCCACTTGAGGCTGGAGGAGGCTAAGGGAGTGTCACCCTCCAGAAAAAGAAAGACCAGACTGGGCTGTGTCTGTGGGCCTGCAGGGATCCTCTCTGGGCTTCCCTGCTTCTGTATTCAGGCAGTGACCCCAGGAGGAAGGTTGGTTCCCATCCACCTGGCAACCACTCTGGGGGCTCAGGTAGAGCCCAGAGGACTCGGAAATGTGTGCATTCAGCAGGGCAGGGCAGCTCCTGGCAGAACCCCAGGCTGAATCCTCAGCTACAGGCAGCTGTACCCACTGTCCACACAACCATGCATCCATGAAACCATGAGTCTATACATCCACACAACCATGTTCACACATGACCATGTCCACATGACCACATGTCCACTTGTGCACATGTCCACACACCCCTTCCTTTACATGCAGGGTGCAGGAGTATGGGGTATGGGGTATGGGAATATGTGGCTGTGGGGTCACTAAGCTGAGTGATGGCAGTGACAGACAAGGAAGCTGACATGTTCCAAGCAGGCTCCACATGGTCCAGCAGCATTCCCTTCTGCCTGCAAGCAAGGACATAATTAGGAGAAGACCCAGCCCTACTTGGGGTCAGGAAGGTTCAGGCTGGCTGGAGAGCAGCAGGTGCAGCATGTGGGGACCAAGTCTGGCCATCTGACACTAGCCAGGCATCCTCTGGAAGTGGGATAGCCCCAGGGAGCTACATCTTCTGAACCCTGTTCCATCCACCATCCCCCAGGACCCGCAGGACAAATCCAGGGCTCGATGCGGGACCTGTCCTACAGCAGGCAAGAAAACAGGTCTGCCCATACTCTGCCCTCTGCCTTCACCACAGGAGGGACTCCCGGACTCTAAGGAGAACCAGGAGGGGAATGGAACCCAGATGCCCACCCCATGGGCCCTCTGCTCCTGTGTCCTTCAGGCCTCCACCCTGCACCAGTCCTGCACACACATACACACACACACACATACACACACACACACTTGCACACACACACACTTGCACACACACACCAGCATGCATGCATACATGCACATGTTCTAACATACTCACACACATGTAGATGCACACACATGCAGACATGCACACATACAAACACATAGACAAATGTGCAGGCACAATGCAAGACACACCTATAGGCACACATGCAGACATACATGTAGACACACATGCAGGCACACACAGGGAGGCACATATTCAGACTATATTTACACATGTGGGTATACACCACACGTATAGCCAGACGTATACGCAGACGTATAGCCAGCCATGGACAGCCTTGGGCTGATCAACTTCCTGTTAGCCACATCGCTTGGCAAACGTTCAGCTCCATGTGTAGCACATGCACGTGAAGGGGAGCTGACCCTGTGGGGCCCGAGCCACCCCTGCAGCCAGAGCTGGCTGTTCTGGACCCTATTTCCCTGAACACTTGCCGCCCCTGATGTGGATGCGAAACACCAACGCCCACATACACGTGCGCACACACTCAAACATGCGTGAGTACACAGCACGGGCACACACACACTGTGCATGTCTGACCAGACCGCACGCTCCCTTCTTCCATGTGGTCACTCTTGAACTCACCCCCCCAGTGAAGGTGGGAGCTGAGTGGACAGCCGGTGCGCAGCGAGTGTTCTAAGGGGGCAGGCGTGACTTCCTCAGAAACCAGAGCACTGCTTGAAAGCGAGGACTGCGCACAGTGAGCTTCTGGCCCAGAATTTCTTCAGAACTTTGTGCGCAGAGCCGTGAGTGCCACCTATGGAAAGAACAGAGCTCTGTGGAAGGGACCAGAAGCAGAAGCAGAAGCTGGCCTCAGCCTCTGCCTTTCAGGACCACTCCGCCACACAGGAAGGACTATTAAGATACTTGAATCTCATTACCTTCTTAATATCCGTCATAAATTGAATTGAACTCCGTCTATGAAAAGTCTAAATATTTCTTAAAAAACAGGTAAAAACAAATATGAGTTCACACAGTCATAATCTATATCAGAGAACTGAATTATAAAGATAAGATGTTTTCAGAGACGAGAGGGATTTGTTTGAAACCGTCACAGCCTTGACGTCTGAGCTTTGGCAAATTGAAACCCCATAGAGAAACTTCTGGTGGCTCCAAATCCTCCTCCCCAGTGTGCAGCAAAACAAACAGAGTCTCCCTGCCTTCCACCTAATTTGTTTTCTTTGATCTTCCTGCCGGCCTTGAGTCGGAGCTGTGAAGACAGAGCGATTCTCCTCTGACCGCATCCTGCAGGATTTCTCTCCGCTGTGCCTGCTCTGTCCGCCTGAGCCGAGCAACCATTTTCTTTTCATGATAAAAAGGATTTTAATTGCAGCAATCGGAGAGGATCTCCGTGCTCTCTGCTGGTCAGAAATCTTTAACTCGCAAGTATATCCCCCTCGTCATTTAAACTGTAATTGTACTTTCTAAAGAAGCAGCTGGGATAGGAGGGAGGAAGAGGCCAGCTTACCACGCACGCAGGTGCGTGCACGCACGCGCGCACAGAGGCGAGAGCGAAGGAGGAACAATAAGAACAGCTTGGGTCTGTCTTGAAAGGAACCCATTTGTGACCGCTCATGAAACATTTCCCATCCCGTAATGGGGCGGCTGCTTGGTTTTATTACCAACCATGCAAAGCAAGACCCCATCACAAGAAGACCTGCACCGAGGTCTCCACTTTCCATTAAAATAATTTCAAAAACCTTTTTTTTTTTTTTTTTTCCTCACGCTGAAAGAACCCATTTTGCGAGATGATTTAGCTCAAAATCTGCTGGGAGTAACCCTTGACATAAAGTCATATTGTGTTGGAGTTTAGTCCTAAATTCATACATCAATTATTTACTGTCAACGCCGATTGTATAAGTGTAGAAAATTACTAGGAATGATATTTTCTCTCAGGCAGAAAAAATGTGATACAGCAGATTCACCCCACCTAATGCGCGGCCCGGTGTCCGCGGCCCAGAATTATTTATGCATTAGAAAACAGTGTGCCGGGCCGAAGGGAGACGGTCGGGGAGGGAGCGACAGGCACATTATTTTAAACCTTTCATAACACCCATAAATATTTCATAACAAATAAATAAAGAATGCCGGGCTTGTGTGGAGACAGCTGTAGAGGCACGGTTCAATGCTCCGCGGAGCCCCGGGGACCCCGCGCTTACCCTCAGTTAAGCCCCCATTTCTTTTTAATCATCCACTTAGTGCATTATGGGTAGGGGCTCTCCAGGTGAGTAGAGCTGAAGGTTATGCGGGAATGCCACTCTCCCTCCGATCGCTAAGCTTTCCTTCTCTGCTTATTTTTTTAGACAGGAAAGCAGGAGCCTCTATAGATGCCCAGAATCTCAGCAAAAATCTCATCTCTGGGTCCCTGGATGATTCTCCCCTAAATAAAATGGAATAGTCCTACAGGGCCGATTTGGGGATTGCTTGGTTGGTCTGAAGGTGGAGGCTGAGCTCAGAGGCAGCGCCAAGCTCCGGATCCGATATTGGGACTCTGCTAGGCTTCACATCACCATTAGCCCTTCATGGTAAAGAAAGAAAGGGAAAGGGAAAAGAGAAGAAAAACATAGAGCATGTGGAAGGGACCCAGCTGGCAGGGCCAGTGCTGCCCTGTGGCCTAGGCCCTGCAAACCACTTGAAGAGCAGGGAGGCTGTTTCCAAACCCATCCGGGGGCCCCATGTCCGGGGAACCTGGGTGTCTCCGCTTCCTGGGCCATGGGCGACGAGCACAGAGCACTTCCAGCCCGGGCAAGCCACCAGTGAGGCTCCCCTGTCCTCCTCACAGGTAGGGCCACAGGCCACCTCCAAGGTACCCAGCACCTGACTGACTGTGGAGCTGTCACCCACAGGTCACCCTGTGCCTCCTTGTCCTGGCCATTGGCCTCCCTCTCTTCCTGCAGCAGAGTAGCGGCTCCCAAAGAGCTAATCTTGGGGTCGCTTTGGCCTCCCTTTATTGTGGGCTGCATCTCTGTGTTCCCTAAACCTCAGCGGCTAGACCCGAGGCTTTTGAGGAGCAACTTGGCCAGAAGGATAGGGCCCGGGCTGGCATTAGCGCTCAGCAAGGCAGCCCACAAACTGCCCAGCAGGCATCGAGGAGTCAGCCCCTGTGCATGCCCACTATGTCCTGCCTCGCCCTCCAGCCTCCACAGCCCTGGGGATGAACTCTTGATTCACCCATGTGCAGTGTATCTTTCTGCATGGCAGCTTTGGGGGCAGTAGCTCTGGGGGTATCTGAAGACCCTTCCAGGCTGGCCTCCTAGGCTGTCACCAAGCCCCTGACCTGACTTCTGCTTGCAGGGGCCAGAACTCTCCGCTAGCAGGGATCAAGCGCTGGCTCCCATCTATATTCTGAGCATCCTCCTGGCCAGGGCACTCCCTCCCCCAGGACCAACATCCCAGCTCCTCTGAGTTTGGGAAGGAGGCGCCTAGAAAGCCTCATGGGTAACTAATTGCATAAGGCCTCAATAAACTTCTCACTATCCTTTAAACATTTCAGAGTAGAGTAAAGATCTTGATCTGCTAAATATTTCTTTCATTTATGTGTTAAGTACACATTTATTTTTGCTCATTATTGTGCACGGTGCTGGGCTTATTTGTCACACGTTCATCAGTAGTAACTTCATGTGTAGAGACGAGAGAGCACAGCTGAGGACATCACTGATGGCTTTCCCGCCAGCCACACTCCCTAGCTTAGAGGCCGGTGCTGCCACCAGCTGTAGAGCCTCCAGGAAAGAGCCACTATCACCTTTTCTCCACCATCAGGGGTCCCAGCCACTCAGGACACTAGTGGCCCAGGAAAGGAAATTGAGAAGCTGTCATCTCAAGAGCCACACAGGGAAACAATAGAGGTTAGGACACCAGATCTGGGTCAGACAGAGGACAGAGACAGCAGCCAGCCAGCTCTGGCCCAGCTGCAGGATTTGTAGTTGAGTCTAGCCGCATCCAGTGCCCCTTCCCTCCAGACCAACTCAGTGGAGGCCGGTGGCAGGAACCAGCCTGAGTGTCACACAGCAGCCTGAGCAGCCCACAGCAGCCTGAGCGACACACAGCAAGAGGTGCTGCTGTTTGCATGCAAAGCTTTTCTGAGCATCCAGTTCAGACGTAGTTCACAGAAAAGTTAGGGCATTGTTTGCTTTGCTTGGTTGTCAGCAGTTTACTATTTCTTGTTCTTCCTTTCTACCTCTTCCTCTTCTTCTTCCTCCTCCTCCACTTTAATTAGGAACTTTTATTTATTTACAGAATATTAACTCAGATGACTGCAATCTTGGGAAGCTGGCTGACCATGTTTTTGGAATTCCTTAATTACTTCCAAGTGCATTGTGAAGTGGTTGTTAAATATTTAAAAGAAAATTAGTGTGTTTTATTAAAATAGGCAGGCAGGCCTGTGTGCAGGAAGTGTCTGGTGGCCTCTGCTGGGCCTGCTGGAGATGATCCTCTTCTGTGGCTGGGGCTGGCCTGTGCTTCCTGGTGGGAGGAGCTTTGGTTAGCTGGGTTGGCTCTGAGAACCCCAAGGACCCGGGATTGGCAAGTATTCTGAGGCTGTGGGCTCTGACTACCACCTCTCTGCTCCCCTCCAGCCAAGCTTTTTTCTGACAGTGCCTCCCCCAGGACTGCAAGAGCTGATGTTTGTGGACAGAGACGAGCTGTCCCAGGGCTCCACAGAGAGCTAAACTCTTCAGGCGCCATGGGGACCCCTCCATGCCATCCAACAGGTGCTCATGGACACCACGCACGACAGATTCCAGGTTCTGAGGATCCTCCTGAGTTGCCACAGCCTTGTCGCCTGCCCAGAGCACCAGCTTCCGGCCCAGTGCCTCAGCTCACTGTGGGGGACATCATGTCAGCCAGGCCTGCTGCTGCTGCCATGGCACCTGCATGGCCAGCTTCTCTGTGGCCACAGTGCTTCCGAGGGTCCTCCTCTCTTGCAGCTAGGATCAGAGCCACAGGACAGCCAAGGTGTCAGCCCCAAAGGTGTTTCTCTTGGGGGCTGGCTGCCAACTTTTACTGGAACTGAGACAGAGCCATGGTTCAAAAAGGTACATGAGTATCACACAAGCAGGACACTCCTCACCTGTTCTGAGACAGGCAGCGAGACCTATGCAGTCCTGACATCTCAGAGTTCCAACTTGCCAAGAACTGCCCTACTCATATTGATTATCTATAGGGAGGCACTTGAGGGGACCCCACTGGATGTAGTTCTGGTCCCTCCTGAGGGGCTCACATTGCCTCAGTTTCCCCTGGGGTTGCATCTCATTCCAACACACACCTGCATTCATGAATAGCAAGTCACCCATTTACAACACAGGTTGTTTCAAAGCTAGCATTTGTTGGCCATGGTCCACACAGATGTCAAGCTGGCTGGGAGTGCACTGGCAGCAAATGCTGTCACTAGCATCTTCATTTGGGCAGGTGTGCTGGATGACTTGGAGAACCAGTGGGACACAGTAGCAGGGCAGCATGGCAGAGGGGCCTGGCCGAGGAGAGCCTCTCAGGGCATGGAGGACAGGAAGCAGGGAGAAGGGAGGGAGATGAGGCTCCAGGTCAGGGCCACAGCGACACAGGTTCCCTACTGGGAACCAGTAGGCAGAGGGGCTCGGGAAGGAAGCAAATTGTATGCAAGGGTGAGGCATGTTGGTGCCACCAGCTCCACTGGTTGCCAGCCCAGGAATCCATCGTGCACCATCTTGTTTCCCAGTGTGTGTGGTAAACACTCCTGCATCCCCTTTGGATGAGCCCCACAGCCCCACCAAGGCTGCTCCAGGGTACAGATGATGCGTACAGACTGTAAGCCAGGAGAAGCAGAAGCACAAGGGAACTTCTGCACACTCCTCAGTGCAGAGCCCAGAACTGGAGGAGGATCAGGGTGGAGATCCATTTCCACAGATGGGCTTGAATGATCATCTGAGTTACTTTCCTCATCCCTGGGACAACATATCAGCACCTAACACTTAAAGGAGAGCTTTATATTGGCTTGAATTTCAGCTGGCAATTGGCTGGCTCCAAGGCAGGGCAGCATGGCAGAGGGGCCTGGCCGAGGAGAGCCTCTCAGGGCATGGAGGACAGGAAG